>PVLD010003792.1:0-17711 GCA_004027595.1 Dinomys branickii | reverse complement strand
TCCAAGAAATTGAAATACTTAGGAATCAATCTAACAAAGAATGTGAGAGATTCATTCAGTGAAAACTACAGTACTCTGAAAAAGGAAATCGAAGAGGATTTCAATAAATGGAAGAACATTCCCTGCTCATGGTTAGGAAGAACCAACATTGTGAAAATGGCCATATTACCAAAACTGTTGTACAGATTCAATGCAATTCCCATTAAACTACTGTCAGCATACTTCACAGATCTGGAGAAAATATGCCTCAAATTCATCTGGAACCAGAAGAGACCCAGAATAGCGAAAGCAATCCTGGGCAATAAGGACAAGTCAGGTGGAATCACAATCCCTCACCTGAAATTATACTACATAGATACTGTAATAAAATCAACCTGGTACTGGCTAAAAAACAGACCTGAGGATCAATGGAACAGACTGGAAGATGCAACCATAACGAAAAACCCACTCAGCTACCTAATATATGAAAAAGGGGTCAACCAAACTCACTGGAAAAAAGAAGGCCTGATTAATAAATGGTGCTGGAAAAACTGGTTTGCCTCTTGCCATAAACTGAAAATAGACCCCAGTCTATCACCATGTACCAAACTCAGGTCAAAATGGACCACAGACCTCAACATTAAGACAGGAACTCTAAATCTATTGGAAGAGAAAGTAGGTGAAAATGTTGAAGACATAGGAGTAGGCAGAGAGTTCATGAACAAAAATGAAACTGCAAGGGAAACACTTCAAAGAATCCATAAGTGGGACCTCATCCTACTGAAAAGTTTTTGTACATCTAAAAAATCACCAGCAAAGTAAAAAGAAAACCCACAAATTGGGAAAACATCATAGCTGGCTGTCCCTCAGAAAAGGACTGCTATCTAGAACATACAAAGAATTAAAAAACATGTACCTGTCCAAATTCAAAGACCCAATCCAGAAATGGGCATCTGAGATGAATACACACTTCTCAGATAAAGAAATACAAATGGCAAATAAATATATGAGAAAATGTTCCACATCCTTAGTCATTCCAGAAATGCAAATAAAAACAACATCGAGATTTCAGCTCACCCTAGTAAGACTGGCCAGTATGAAAAAATCATCCAATAACAAATGCTGGCAAGGCTGTGGAGAAATAGGGACTCTATTACACTGCTGGTGGGAATGCAGACTGGTGCAACCACTGTGGAGAGCAGTTTGGAGATTTCTCAGCAAACTAGGTCTAGAGGTTCCATTCAAACCAGCTATTCCCCTTCTGGGTATTTTCCCAGAAGATCTGAAATCATCATATCACTCTGACATATGTGCACCCATGTTTATAGCAGCACAATTTGTAATAGCTAAAATGTGGAAACAACCCAAGTGTCCATCCACAGAGAACTGGATTAAAAAACTGTGCCATTTTTATATAATGGGATATTACTCAGCTATAAAGAGGGACAGATTTGGGGCCTTTGTAGGCAAGTGGTCAAAACTGGAGTCTATACTCAAAAGTGAAATAAATCAGCGGTACATGTGCAGGCAACATATTGTATCACTGGTGTAAGAACCTGAGGGTGGGAATATAACCTGAGAGACATGAAGGAAATCTGTTGAAAAGCAAGGAATAGATAGGACGAGGGGAAGGAGAAAAAAAGAGGCAAAAATGTATGTATGTATATATGTGGATACATATGTGCAGGAGTGCTAACATGTTTCTACTGTTGTATTATATCACTTAATGCTAAGGAATAGTTGATGACAGGTTATTCGATCAATCTTATATGTCTGTATGTGTTATCCTGAGCACACACTTTGAAGATACCAATTTGCAAAGCAGCAACTACTGTTGGTTTTCCGATACTTTGTCTATAATTCAATTCTGATCTTACTGTTATTGTTCTACTTTGTGCCTCTTTGTTAATGCTTTCCGGTTTTTGTTTTTGTTTTGTTTTTTCCTGTTGTTGGGATGATTAATTGTTTGACCAATTTCGCATGTCTGTATTTGTGTTCATGAATATACACTTCGAAGATATCAATAGGTAAATCAACAACCATTGTTGAGTCCATGTCACATTGTCTGTAAATCAGTTTTGATTGTACTATTTCTTATGCTACTTTGTGTCTGTTAATATGTTTTTGTGCTTTTACTTTTAAGAGAAAAAAAAAGGAAAGCTACCCCGTTATTCAATGGGCAAAGGACTTGAGTAGATATTTCTCAAAATAAAAGAGATGATGGGCTAAAAGACACATGAATATCCTCAACATCTCTCAGGGATGCGAAAATTAAACTCACAATGAGGTATGACCTCACCCTCTGAACTGTTATGAAAATGTCCAGCGAGAGCAGGAATTGGCATAGATACGGAGAGAAGGGAGCCCTGTATGCTGTCTGTGGAAATGTACATTCCTGTGCCCATTTTTGTAAAAAATGATATAGGGGAAATGCTAGATGTCAGATCCCCCACGTTCCTGTCACCTGAAGTCTAAGAATGAATTCTAAGAGGTTAAGAGCAGAAAAATTTGGTAGGGGGAGGAATGGAGAATAGTAATGGGAACAACACTAGCTCTTAAGAGACAGGAGAGGTCCCAAATGATTTGCCGATGAGCCCACTTCTCAAAGACAGTTTTACAGAGCAAAATCATGAGGCAAATACAACATTTTTCAAAACCATGATTAACCAATGAGGTCTCAAGTATAGTCACTTAGTTGACATTGATCCAGAGGTAGCAAGGGCATCTGGGTGGCATCATTAACCTTAACAAATAATCCATAGTCTTAGTCTTGTCTTTAGTTTTAGTAATCTTAGTAATCTTAGTCTTAGTGGTCTTAGGTTTAACCTTAGTGTGTGGGAGAGGATAACTCACCCCCTAATAAGATAATGGGAAATCTCAAAACGGTGATACCAATAATCTCAAACTTCCATTTATCCCTTAGGGGAGTACGTACATCTGGCCACTGTGACTTTAAGCATCTTCAGATGCACCTCTAGCCACAATTTTGATGTATTCTCATCTTCTGTACTGACTCTCTCCAGGGCCCAGCCCTGTCTGACTGCCCACAGTATTTCTCCCTAATTTAGCTCTCTATAATGAAAATAATATTCAGCTCCCTTACAAAGATAAAAGTCAAGTAAACATTTTTACACAGTGACCATAGTTCTGGTCATATACAACCAAAGAAATTGAAATCTGTGTGTCAAAGTGATGTCTGCACCCCTTGCCCTTTGCAGCCTTATTTACTGTAGCTAAGAATATAGGCAGTACTTGAATGCCTATAAACACATGAAAAGTTAAAAGTATGTGATGTATACACAAGGGAATGCTATGTAGCTTTTAAAAAGGACAAAACTCTGTTATCTGTGACAACTTGGATAAGACTAAGGGCATTATGCTAAATTAAATAAGTCAGAATGACAAATACTATATGGTGGGCCTACTTTTATGCAGACTCTAAAACAGTTGATTTCAAATGCACAGTGTAAAAAGTGATTATCAGAGGCTGTGGTGGAGGATGACCAAAGAGCTGTGGAGAGACGATGCGTAAAGGGTCCTCGGCATAGTTAGACTGTGGGAGAAGGTTTTAGAGACCCACTGCACTCTGTGGTGATCATGGTGAATCACAGTGTATTGTGTGTTTCAAAACTCGTAAAGAATAGATTTTAATACCACAGGATAGGTAAGTAGGTTTGTTGAATCTTTCTGCAAAGTGTATGCAGATAGAAACATTTCAATGTACACAAAAATATACCACTATTATTTTTTCCATTAAAAATAAATAAAAAGGAATAAAAAATCCCTAGCTAGTATTTGCCTGAGAAATTATGAACAATTTCCATAGGTTCATAAAATTTAGAAGCAAATAAAAATAGAGGAGAATTTTTAAAACTTTGAAAGACATAACCTTTCTTCACAGAAAAAAAATCACCTCTGGTTTCAGAGGAAATGAAAACCATTTATTGTATAGCACAATCTGACTTAACATAAAACACAGTATCAGTAATCATTGTATGGATCATTTCTTTGTTATGATTTTTATTATTTCATCTTAGCAAACGGGGATGAAGAGAAAATTTTAGCATATTTATACAGTACAGGCAAAGGCAGGAGCTGACCTCAGGCTGGAAGACCATTTATTTTGAAATAGTGTTGAATTGTGGTTCATTAATGCACCATGAGAGTATCAAAACACTGAGGAATGCAACAACAAAAAATTGTGTCAGCATTCCATTTGTAGGGAAGGTTGTGGGGCATTTTGTGTCTTTTTTGAGACTGGGTCTCGTTATGCAGTTCAGGTTGGCCTTGAGCTCACTTTGTAGCCCAGACTGGTCTCAAATTTGCAATGATCCCCCAGCCTCAGCCTCCCGAGTGCTGGAATTACAGGAGTGCACCACTACACCCAGCATTTTTTTAGAAGTAGCAAAATGCCTTAGTCAAACTCACTTTTAAAAATGTTGTTAATTCAAAATTGAAAATCACAGTGTAGACTGAGCTTAACTATGATTTCAACAAATTATTGAAACACCAGTGCGTGACTGGTGCAGGTGCTGTTCTCAGCTCATACTTACAGAATAGTTGCAGTTCTGTACACTGCGTCTTCTCTTGTCCCCATGATCTGGTAAGAGAAAGTCCCCTCCTCTGAACTCAAGGAAAACCCCTGGAATTGAGATTCATTTCCTTCATTAGCTGAGTTGTACCTGCCTTGAACCCATCAGACCATCACTTTGTTCGCTTCAGACTTCACCAAATAGCTCAGTGTAGGTCCTTGACGCCACAAGCAGATTTGGGAATCAAATAGGTTTCACTGAAATCATACAGGATACTTTCAGCAGAGCGAAATTAAAGTACTACTGTGAAAATAATAGGGAGTAGATTCTAGCTTGCTAGACAATGAATGTGTACTACTTTTCCCCACCTTGAATGCCGTAGAGCACTGATAAATGTGCCCTAATCCCCACATCACCCCAGGTCTTTCATGAACATAGTAATATGAGAAATCATTACAGGAAATGGCTAAATGCAGAGTTGTATGATATCTTGCTTACATGGATACTGCATTTAAACTTGGTGCTTTAACTACCCTTGGAATGAACAAGTTAAGCCCAGAGCTTAATAGCAGTCATGCTCTAAGCCAAAGATACAATTACTGTTGTCAGCTACATTACCCTGAGGAAGGACCAACCCACAGGAAAGTATCTTGCCTTAGGAACCACAGTATATATCTTATGGACTGTCATCTTTTTAACTATTGTCTCCTATATCCTATTACATATTTTTAAAGTTGGTTTTCTGAAGACTTCTGTTGGCTACCTAAATTTGTTATTGAATATGAGAAATACCAGCACATTTTAGAGTAAACTGTTCATAAACCCATACACATATACACTCATATACTTCAAAATATTTCAACAATATTTTTATATAGTGTATATAGACATATTTCAAGATATTTATTTAACTCTAAAATAGGCATTGATGTATGCACAAATGATATTTTGAAAATATAAACTACTTCTTCCCCTAAGGAACTCTCTTTACAGCAATAATGTATGATTGTTGCTTAATATGAAGTGCTTCATAAATCTCTGACAATCTTCCTTAAAGAGCACATTTCTCTAAGTCTGCCTTGGAAGTCATAGTCTCATTCCCTTACTAGGGTTAAGGAAGCAGAAGCACAAACAGATAAATGACATTTAAATCCACATGGCACTGCTTCTAGAAATGCATTTGTTGACTATTCTGTGGCACTCCCACTCTCTGTTCTCTTAGGGGCAAAAGAGAAATAGAGCGTCACTCTAGGGGGAGAATGACTTGGGGGCAGATGTGTTTCAGCAGGAATCATGTCTCAAAGTGTGCACATGACCAAAGGATGGGGCATGTAGACAGAGAATCCAATTAAGACAGGAAACTGAAGGGGTCACTTTCTCTTCTTTTGCACTCTCACATTTGCTGACCTCATTAGTTTTTTGTCCTCAGTTACATGCTCAACCTGCCTTGATTAGCATTTCATGTGATATAATTGATCTGTTTACAAGCCTCATCTTCTCTGTGAGGCAATCATTCCTCCCAGAGCAGGAATTTACCCTCTTTCATGATTGAACGCTCAGTGCTTAGCTCTATAAGCAGAGAACAAATGTGCATGTGTAACTGAATTCACATAAAAGCACATCTTTCCATTGGATAGAAAATGTTTCAAATCTCAAAGAACACATTTACAAGCCAATATAAATTTTACTTTACTACAATTAAATCCAAGTAAAAAAGAATGAGTTCATTTAGAAAAACAAAAAACAATTCAGAAAATTTCACTTAATTCAAATAATCAAACATCATCTACCTCTGAATATGAGCTGGGTACACTTACGCCCATGAGCTCAATGCTTCTATGATAGCATCATATCCACCCTAAACATATTACCACAAAGTCATACCAAAAGCCATCGGCGATGCACAATGCATCTTCCCCATATCGCTGTTATGCTCACCTACTGTTTGGGACAGCTAAATTTTCCAAGGTGGAAATAAGTCCCTATAACCTTTGTAGTCTCTGGAATGAAATTACAATATTCTTCACATTAGTATTTGAATTTCCAGGGTCAATGTGGCCATTTGTATGTCTATTTCCAAAATGTCTATTAATCAAATAATTATGCACTATTAGTTAAATTCAAATTTCTGGAACACCCTAAATAAAACAAGCTACAATTTAATATTGTGGGTTCTAGAAAGCCACAGAATGTGATTTTGCAACTCTGCATGACCCCTATGAGAAGAGGACAAAGATCCATATTTAGGCATTTCACCAGGAGGGAGTTTGACCATACTAAGTGCATGGTACAATGGTGTGGGAGACCGCTGAGAGACCTGCGGTCTGCATCCATCTTGTACCGCTGAAAGACCTGCGGTCGGCATCCATTTTGTAAACTACCAGCTATCTTGAGAGTTAAGTTCCAGTTTCCATATATGGTCAGTTTCCTGTGGTTTCCATATATGGTCAATTTCATGCTAATTACGTAAATATCGCCTGATGCTCTGACCACCCTCGCATGATATCTGGACCTCCCTCCGTTGCTTAGTTATCCACTGACGTCAATCCCTACTCCCGCATGTATATAAGCCCAAGCTCTCTGCTTAATAAACGAGACTTGATCAGACTCCTGTCTTGTCTCCATTTCTTGTGTCTCTTGTCTCTTTAATCCCACTCCCCCTCTAGAGCCTTTGTTGACTACCCGCAGGTCGGGACAAGTGGCACCCAATCTGGGGCTCGAGTACAGGGGATTCAGTGACGACCACTGTTCAGAAGTCGCAAGCCCACCTTCGACGAGACTGGAGAAAGAAGAGGATCGGTCCAACACAGGAACATGCTGCATCTGACACACCTCAGTAAGGACAGCGCATAATGAGACAAGCAATGAGTAAACATGAGATGTTTGTTGAAGGTTTAGAAAAAGCTCTAAAGGCACAAGGAATAAAGGTAAAATATAAACAATTAATAGAATTTTTTGATTATATTAGTGAAGTTTGTCCTTGGTTTCCTATTGAGGGAACAATTGATTCAAAGAGATGGAAAAGAGTTGGTGATGCCCTTAAGGCTTATTATACAGTTTTTGGGCCTGCTAAGGTACTGATAACTGCTTTCTCATATTGGAGTTTAATTGATGAATTTTTATCTCAAAAGACTTTTGATGTTGATATTGCTAATGTGATTGATGAAGGTGAAAATATTTTACAAAAAGATAAACAAAATACTACCTCAGAACAGCCAATATTTCAGGAACAAAATGTAGAAAAACAAGATGAAGACCTTATGTCTTTTGAAAGTGATAGTGAGGATGGACAGGCTAAGCAAATTGAGAACAAAGAGTCCTCCATGCTTGATATTAAAAAGATGAGGCCTGTACAAACCAGTCCAAACCAGTTTGAATCCGGTCTCAAACAGGAAATTACATCTACTTCTCATAAAGTAGGAGGACCTAAGCCTGAAATTATACCTAGTCCTAGTGATTTGCTGGAAATGGGAGGAGCTAAACCCAAGACTAAAATTTATCCTGATTTGTCAAAAATTCCAGAAACTAAAATGGACAATACAGACGATGGTTATTATAATGATGTGGCAAAGATGGCTGCTGCTGAATATCGTGCAACAAAGATGGCAATCAAATGCTATAATTTAGATTGGCCGCCTAATTTACAACATCTTCCACCTTATGGCACTAATCCCACTGCTCCTCCGTCAGTATATCCGGTCCTTGACGATTCTAGTAAAGAATTGGAAACTGATATTGAGCTTATTAGAAAACGAATAAAACTACAAATAGAAAAACAAGATCTTCTGCCTCAAGAGATAAAATTGAAGAAAGATAATAAAGATCTTGTGGCTCAATTAACAGATCTAAACATGGATGACTCTAAAAAGCAATTGAAAATAAAATCAGATACTTCACAAAATTTAAAACCAACTGTGAAAGGTATCATTTCAAATTCTATTCCTCAAGCTAGATCCATTATAAAGACGGATGATATGGAAACATTGCCAGTGGTTGAAACACCAGGTGCTGAAGAAGGAAAAATTCTTCGCACTCTTCATAAATTTGATTTTAAAATGGTTAAGGAGTTAAAAACGGCAGCAGCTCAATATGGAGCTACAGCTCCTTATACTATAACAATTCTAGAATCCATAGCTACTAACTGGCTTACTCCTATAGATTGGCAAACATTAGCCAGAGCAGCTCTTTCAGGAGGAGATTATCTTTTATGGAAATCAGAATACTTTGAAAATTGCAAAGAATTTGCCAGACGTAATGCTCAACTTGGCAATGGATGGAATTTTGATATGCTAGCAGGAGAAGGCAACTTTGCTACTAGTGAAGCTCAAATGTTATATGATGCAGGACTTTATACACAAATTCAAACAGCTGCTACTAGTGCACGGAGAAAATTACCTTCTAAAGGAGATATAAGCACTTCTCTCACTAACATTAGACAAGGGCCAGATGAGCCTTATTCAGATTTTGTCCATCACTTACTTACTACACCTGGCAGAATTTTTGGTAATGCTGATACAGGCACAGATTTTGTTAGACAATTGGCCTTTGAAAATGCTAATGCTGCCTGCCAAGCTGCTATTCGGCCATACAGAAAAAAGACTCATTTAACAGGTTATATACGCCTCTGTTCTGACATTGGAGCTGCTTATCAGCAAGGTCTTGCTATGGCTGCCACTAAAAAGAACATTTCAGTCAAACAATATGTAAATCAATGAAATAAATGTTTTACTTGTGGAGAAACTGGTCATTTTGCCAAAAATTGTAACAATGCTTCTTCTAATAATACTTCCTCTAACAATCCTAAAATTAAAACACCAGGATTATTCCTTAAATGCAAAAGAGGAAAACATTGGACTAACGAATGTAGATCAAAAAGAGATATTGATGGCAATGAATTAATTCCGATTCAGGGAAACGCGAATCGGGGCCAGCCCCAGGCCCCCAAACCCAAACCCAGACAAATTTATGGGGTGCTCAATTTTGTTCCACAAACCAACAATTCACAAACCAACAACAATCCATTTCAGATCTCTGCAGAGCCACAACAGGAAGCGCAAGTTTGGACGTCAGTTCCACCACCCACACAGTATTAACACCTGAAATGGGGTTTCAAGCTCTTCCTATAGGAATTTTTGGACCTCTACCAGAGGGTACTTTTGGTCTTATAATAGGTAGAAGTAGTTCTACTCTTAATGGTATTCAAATGTTCCCAGGAATTATAGATAATGACTATACAGGTGAAATTAAGGTTATGACATCCTCTCCTAAATTTATTAGTACTATACAAACAGGACAAAGATTTGCACAATTATTACTTTTGCCTCTACTTCAGACACCTAATAAAATTGTCTCACAACAGAGAGGTAATAAAGGATTTGGTTCGTCAGATGTATATTGGGCAAAAGTTATTTCTGCACATAAACCTCTATTGACTCTCTGGTTAGATGGTAAAGAATTTTCTGGATTAATTGACACAGGTGCCAATGTTACTATTATTAAGAAAGAGGTTTGGCCCAAGGCTTGGCCTTTGGATATTACTATAACTCACCTGAGAGGCATAGGACAAAGTCAAAACCCAGAAAAAAGTTCAAAATTATTAACTTGGGAAGATTCAGAAGGTAATAAAGGCACTATACAACCTTATGTTATAGCTGGTTTACCAATAAATCTATGGGGAAGAGATTTGCTATCTCAAATGGGCATGATTATGGGCAGCCCTGATTGTGTAGTTACTGCTCAAATGTTGAGAAGTGGATTTCTGCCAGGTCAAGGCCTAGGTAAGGATAATACTGGAATAACAACACCTATAGAAGCTACTCCAAAATTAGACAGAGCAGGTTTGGGCCATTTTCCATAGGGGCCGTTGATACTCCTGTGACTCATGCAGAAAAAATTACATGGTTATCTGAGGAGCCTGTTTGGGTCGATCAGTGGCCTCTGTCCTCAATAAAATTAATGGCTGCACAACAGCTGGTACAGAAGCAGCTTGAAGCTGGCCATACAACTCCTAGCAACTCACCTTGGAATACTCCTATTTTTGTTATAAGAAAGAAATCAGGTAAATGGCGATTGTTGCAAGATCTTAGAGCAATATATAAAACCATGATGTTAATGGGTGCTTTACAACCAGGTCTTCCATCACCTGTCGCTATACCTTTAGGTTATTTTAAAATCATCATAGATTTAAAAGATTGTTTTTTCACCATACCTTTACAGCCTGATGATCAAAAGCGATTTGCTTTCAGCCTGCCTGCTACTAATTTTAATACACCCGTGAAAAGATTCCAATGGTGTGTTCTTCCACAAGGCATGGCAAATAGTCCTACTTTGTGTCAATCTTTTGTTGCTCTAGCTAAACAACTGATAAGAGATCGATGGCCAGATATGTATATCATTCATTACATCGACGATATATTGATAGCTGGACAAAATGGTGGCAAGGTACTTCAATGTTATGAAGAATTACAGTCTGCTCTATCTGATAAAGGATTGCAGATTGCACCTGATAAGGTTCAACTTACAGATCCATATACAAATTTAGGTTTTCATATGAAAGGATCACAGGTTTTTTCACAAAAATTGGAATTAAGATTAGATAAACTTAAAACTTTAAATGATTTTCAAAAACTCCTTGGAGATATTAACTGGCTTTTTAGAGCTCACTAAAGATGAATTAAAACCCCTCTATGACATTTTACATGGAGATGCCAACCCCACATCTCCTCGTATACTTACACCTGAGCATAGACAAGCTATACATACAGTAAAACAAGCTATTCTGTCTCAAACAGTTGCATTTATGGATTATGATAAACATCTACAATATATTATTTGTAATACAAACTTATCTCCAACTGCTGTTTTTTGGCAAACGGCACCTTTAGTGTGGATTCATTTACCTGCTACGCCTAAAAGAGTTATTGAACCATATTATAAAATGATATCTGATCTTGTAATTTTGGGAAGAGAACAAGGGAGATGTTATTTTGGTAAAGAACCAGATATCATTATACAACCTTATACTAAAGATCAAATTAATTGGCTTATGCAAACTATTGAGTTTTGGCTTATTGCTTTGGCCTCCTATATGGGGCTTTTGGATAATCATTATCCTCCAAACAAGCTCATTGATTTTGCTAATAGACATGAATTTGTTTTTCCTAAGGTCACTACACTTCATCCACTAAAGGCTGCGCTATTGATATTTACTGATGGTTCTTCAACAGGCATGGCTGCCTATGTTTGTCACAATCCAGACTTAACTACAATTTCAAACAAACAGTACTTCTGCTCAATTGACAGAATTACATGCTGTCATTGCTGTTTTTTATGATTTTCCTAATCAATCATTTAATATTTATACAGATAGTGCTTATATTGTGCATTCTGTTCCATTACTAGAAACTGCTGGTCAAATAAAAACTGTTTCTAATGCTGGAAAACTATTTCGGCAATTACAAATGCTTATTACCAAGAGAAAACATCCTTTTTTCATTGGACATTTACGTGCTCACTCTGGATTGCCAGGTCCTTTGGTCAAAGGCAATCATAAAGCTGACTTACCTACTCACTTAAATACTGTGCATCTATTGACTGCTATCACTTCTACTGATAATACTGATAAAGTAACTTTAGCACAAAATACACATCAATTACATCATCTTAATGCACAAACACTCAGACTAATGCATAGTATTACTAGAGAACAAGCTAGACAGATTGTTAAAAATTGTCCTTCTTGTGCCATACACCTTCCAATTCCTCATCTTGGAGTTAATCCTAGAGGTCTAATTCCTAATGCATTATGGCAAATGGTTGTTACTCACATTCCTGAATTTGGTACACTCAAATATGTTCATGTGATTATTGATACTTTCAGTGGTTTTATTTTTGCTTCTCTTCAATCTGGTGAAACTACTAGACATGTGATTAGTCATGTACTTGGAGCTTTGTCTGTCTTGGGATGTCCACAACAGATAAAGACCGATAACGGTCCAGATTATTCCAGCTCTACCTTTTCTAAATTCTGCAAACACCTAAATATTCAACATATTACAGGATACCTTATAATCCTCAAGGTCAAGGAATAGTGGAAAGAGTGCATCTTTCTATAAAACTTACAATAAATAAAATAAAAATGGGGAATGGTATCCCACAAGAGGGTCGCCAAGAAATATTCTTTCTCACGCTTTATTTATTCTCAATTTTTAAAATTTGGATGCAAATGGACAATCAGCAGCTACTCGCTTCTGGCATACAGAAACACAAGAGCAGTTTGCTTCTATACTATGGAAAGATCCTATAACTAATTTATGGCATGGTCCAGATCCGGTCCTCATCTGGGGCTGAGGATCAGTATGTATATATTCTAAAGAAATGAAATCTGCAAGATGGTTACCAGAACGATTGATAAAACAAATAGATTCTAAACAACAAACAAGACAAATTGAATGATGGTTTTGAGGATGAAGAATTATCCTAAAGATATTATTGTATATGTACTGTTGATGTGTAATTACAAATTCGCTTTTCATATTCATAAAAACAAATATAAGACTGACTGTTAAAAATTGTTAGTAAAAGTCTTGTTTGTGTCCTTAAGAACTAAGAAAACCCAAGAGTTAAGATTCTGTTCAGCCAGAGAGCTCCTGGCGGATACAGAATGTTCCCGAGGATGAGCGGTCTGGCCAACTGCCCGTTCTCGCCTAATGGTCTTTAATGAATGTTTTGGGTATCGAGTTGGAAAGGGCATAAACAATACAATGATATAATTAACATAAATAATTTTATAAAACTGTTCTAAGATCCAAACTCTAATTTAATACAAACAAATTATATAATTAATCATAAAATGTTTAAGTATTCCATTACACCAAAGCATTACAAACAGTTTTTTTCAGATAATGGATTCCAAAACTTGGATTTTGGCATTGGGAACTTTTATCATCCTGTGGCAACCTTCTGATAGTGGTCTTCAATCTTCCCCGTGGCAAGAAGGATTGGTAAAATGGAGTGGACAAGGAATACAAGGTAAGTTGGCCAGACAGGGCATGTATGGTGCCCCATGTGACTGTGAGGGAGGTGCTATTACAACCAAGCCTGAGCAATATACCAGTTACACAGATTGCGGTAATAAAATATCTTACTTAACATACATGAGAACCATAAAAGGAATCTACATACAAAGCTGGAAATGTTATTATAGGCCTCCAGTAATACCTCATGGCCAACTAGGACTATGTCCTACAGAATGTATTACTTATTATACTACAATGCATTCTTCTTGTTATGAATCAGTACAAGAATGTACAGGAATAGATAATAATGTATATTTTACAGCCATATTGCAGCACACTGCTACTGGTGCCTTTGGAGATGATTGGTCTAATATTCCATGGACTTTTGAAAGTCATAAATATATTCAGGCTTCATGTCGCGGCACCCCAGGTAAACCGGTGTGCTGGAATAAAACTGCCCCAATACATATTTCTGATGGTGGCGGACCACAAGACAAAATTAGAGAAATTAATGTACAAAGACAAATGGAGAACGTTACAAAACATATATCTTTAAAAACCAGTCATCACACTTTGACACTTCCTAAATTACAACAAAAAATTGATTTAAACATTCAAACCTCGGATATTCTAACTGCTACTTTAATGGCTCTTAATGTGTCTAATCCTAGTTTAGCTAAAGAATGTTGGCTGTGCACAACTCAAGGTACTCTCATGCCTCTCGCCATTCCATCAAATTTCATTTTAAATAATGTTATAAACCCTACACATCCCAATTGTACCTTAGGATTACCTTTTAAAGTTCAACCTGTAGCTGTTAAATTTATCTCCTGTATACAAGGAAGTTTTCAGAGCAACAAAAATGCAATTGATGTTGGATTCATTACTTTTACTGATTGTATTCAAACAATTACTTATAGTTCTTCTATTTGCCTTTCAAGAGGACAAGTATTCATTTGTGGAGGAAATCTAGCTTTTACCTTTTTGCCTGATAATTGGACAGGATTATGTGTTATAGCTACCTTATTACCTGATATAGAAATCGTCCCCGGAGATGAACCTATTCCTATTCCCAACTTTGATTATACTGTAGGTCACCCTAAAAGAGTTAAAAGCGTAGTTCAATTTATTGCTTTATTAGTAGGATTAGGAATTTCAGGAGCTCTAGTCACAGGTTCAGCAGGGATGGCAGTTGCTATACATTCTTATAACAAACTTTCTAATCCAATAGTTGATGAAGTCCAAGCCTTGTCTAGTGCTATTCAAGATATTCAAGATCAGATAGATTCTTTAGCGGAGGTAGTCCTCCAAAATAGAAGAGGATTAGATCTTTTAACTGCAGAACAGGGAGGGATTTTTTGGCTTTACATGAACGCTGTTGCTTTTATGCAAACAAGTCTGGCATCATTGGAGACAAGATAAAAAGCCTTCAAGATCTGATAAAAAGACGAAGAGAATTATTCGAAAATCCACTTTGGAGCTGTGGAATGGGATCCTACCCTATCTTCTCCCCCTATTAGGACCTTTAATTGTGTTCTTAGTGCTTCTTTTATTTGGACCCAGTATTTTTAACAGATTGGTGGCTCTTATTAGACAAAAATTTACTAACATGATGGATGCTATAGAAATGAAACGGATTCAGGTCCATTATCACAGGCTTGACATGGCCGATAGAGACCTCAAGAAGGCAAATCATAACAATGCCCAGTAATATCGATGGGCTGTTTCAGCTTTCTCGCCTTGGTGCGCTGGACTGGATAGCCAGAGATGGGCAATTGGAAGCTCACGTGTATTATCAACTACCGCCTAAGACAGGAACAAAGCCTTTTGCTGCCTTGCTTTCCAGTGATAGGTAAGGTATAGTTTGGTTCCACGTGAAAGCATCCTGACCTAAGATAGGCACAGTCCCCTCAAGGAGATTTGGTCTTTTAATAAATAAAATTAAAAAGGGGGACCTGTGGGAGACCGCTGAGAGACCTGCAGTCTGCATCCATCTTGTATCACTGAAAGACCTGCGGTCGGCATCCATTTTGTAAACTACCAGCCATCTTGAGTTAAGTTCCAGTTTCCATATATGGTCAGTTTCCTGTGGTTTCCATATATAGTCAATTTCATGCTAATTACGTAATATCGCCTGATGCTCTGACCACCCTCGCGTGATATCTGGACCTCCCTCCATTGCTTAGTTACCCACTGACGTCAATCCCTACTCCCGCATGTATATAAGCCCAAGCTCTCCGCTTAATAAACGAGACTTGTTCAGACTCCTGTCTTGTCTCCATTTCTTGTGTCTCTTGTCTCTTTAATCCCACTCCCCCTCTAGAGCCTTCATTGACTACCCGCGGGTAGGGACACAATGGCTTTATAAAATATCAGAAAGGTAGAAAGGCAGACTAGAACTTTCCTCACCATGGCAAGAAGTTTACATTTTAGGCAAACAACAATGGAAATTTTTGACCATGTTCGGGGAGTTGGTGATATAATCTACTGCATTTCTACAAAGTTCACTTTGGCTGCTGTATGGAAAATAAATTCTAATAAAAAGAATAAATTTGACTCAACTTTCCTTCTTCTTATCTTCATGTGGTTATCCAGATTTGCAGCCATAAATACCAAATTATATTGGTTGTTATGTAATAACTTGTAATCAGTATAGAAGTTATGACATATCCACCAGCAGTGAGTTGACTTTTACATTCAGCAGACTTTCACATTCAGCAGAACAATAAGCACATAATATTTACTAACAGAGAAGCTCCTGCCTATGAGGCATGGCTATTTGGTGAAAACTAAGTTTATTTGAAGAATAGATCCACAGAGACTGCAGGAGCTATTCAGGTGGACGTGACTATGAAGGTTATTAAGAAAGTTTAACATAAAACATTTTTATTGTAATTTTTATTTTCCCTTCTTTTCTCCATCCCAATTGTTCTCTGCTTTTGAGCAGTTTCTTTCCCTTTCCCAATATCTATTGTACCTTTTGGTCCTTATTTACTCTTTCAGTTTCTTACACTAGGAAAACAATATAGTGTTTACACACATGAGACTGATTTATTTCACTTAGGAATATGGTCTCTACTTGCATCCATTCACCTATAATGGCCTTGAGTTCATCTTTCTTTATAGCTGAGTAGTGCTCCATTGTATAAAAATAACACATCTTCTTATCCATTCCTCAGTTGTTGGGCATTTGGGTTGTTTCCAAGATTTAACTGTTACAAATTGCGCTGCTATAAACATGGGTGCCCATATATTGCTGTGGTATGATGTTTTTAATTCTTCTGGAAAAATACCCAGAAAGGGAATAGCTGAGTTAAATGGGACCTCTAAACCTCACTTTTTGAAGAATCACCACACTTAAGACAAAAACTATATACAAGATAGCTAAGATAATTGTACTACTAATTTCTATTAGTTTATTGAAAGGAACAGTTAGTGTTTATATTGTTTGATCAATTTTTCATCCCTATATCTTGTAATTTGAGCAACTACTTTGAAGATAACAATATGCAATATAACAACCATTGTTAATTTCTTATTTTGTTTTGAAACTCAGTATTGTTTTTATTGGTTTTCTTCTCTTTAAAATAACAAAAGAACTTTTTGATTGATTTGATGTGATATTCTGAGAATCACACTTCACTTGGTGAACTAGGAAAATGCGACCACGCTGTTTATGGAGACAGGAGAATTTTCAGAGACCTGAAGATGGTCTGGGATTCAGAAACAAAGTGAGAACCAGGATTATGGATTGTTGAGTAGTAAAATACGAAGAAGATAAAAAGAGACAGGCTGAAATACCAGAAGTGAGAACAATTTAAATGCTGAAAGAACAAGGGGTGCTTTTTAAAAAGAAGGTAAAAAAAAAAAAAAACCCACAAGAGATAACAAATAGGACTAAAGTACAAAAGGAACCACTTTAGCATGTAGAGGCAAATACACCACAAAGGTGAAATCAGGAGATGATGTGAACAGGCTTATAGGATTTGGCAATAAAGAGGCCATTGATATTAGGTAAGGACTGAGTTTCATGAGGACTAGGAATATATTTTATTCTTCTACTTTGAATTACTTTTTCTTTTTTATTTTTATTTTTTTTTTTTATTTTAGAAACATAAAAGTACAAAAACATATTGACAAACAGACACCAATTATCATAGAAAATAGTACAATCACAACTAAT
>PVLD010003791.1:0-136224 GCA_004027595.1 Dinomys branickii | reverse complement strand
CCAGTGCAAATTCCCTACTATCTTCTCTATAATTTGGTATTTCCTTTAATGTTTTTGTGTTAACCAATGTGAAGATAACTATGTAATACAACATCCAGTGCTAATTCCCTACTATATTCTGTATAACTTTGTATTTTCTGTATTGTTTATGGCTTTTCTGGTTCATATGTCTCCATTCTTTTGTCTTTAAAATAAAATTAAAAAAAAAAAAAAGGAGCACCAGAATGGATTCTCATATGGTCTGATAGGTCTGGACCTGGTCACATGACTACCCCTCAATCTGGTACTGTTATCAAGAGGATGGATTCATACACTGGCCTCTTAGATGTGGAGTGAGCTCCAGGACCAAGGCACACTGGAGGGAGATGGGATTGGTAAACAGGAGGCAGAGTGAATGGGTGCTGCTGACTAAAAATAACAAGTGCCTGCAACAATATTTTGAGCACTATAGACCCTCTACATGCATTGTTTCGTTTAGTATCTTCCTTATAAGGTAGGTACTACCATTTACATTTGATTTAAAGAAAAAGAAAATCTGTCTGTATTCCAGCCACCCTGGGAGGCTGAGGTAGGAGGATTGAGAGGTTAGCCTCATCCTGGACAACTTAGTGGGACACTGTCTCAAAAATTAAACAAATTAAAAAGGGCCAGGATTAGTTCCTGGATTAGTTGAGTATAAAGGTCCTGTGTCCATTCCCTAGTCTCTGTCTCTCTGTCTCTCTGTCTCTGTCTCTGTCTCTCTCTCTCACATGCACACACACACACACACACACACACACGGTGGAGGAGATGAGAATCCAGGTCTCCCTGAGTCAGAGCCACTTTCCTGCCATCTTGTCTATAAATCATTACATACTACAAACCACTCAAGTTTGTTTTTTTTTTTTTTTTGCGGTACTGGGGATCGAACTCAGGACCCTGTGCTTGCTAGGCAAGCGCTTATTCCACTGAGCTATATCCCCAGCCCCTAAACCACTCAAGTTTGAAAACTAAATAAAGTCATAGCTTCCAAGGGTCACTGAAGTCCCTATCACAAGGCCACACATGGATGGCCTTGTACAGGCACAGCCAAACACCTGCTTCATTTAGCCTGACTTTTTTTTTTACTTTAAGCTGACACTTTTAAATTGAATGCTTTCTTGAACACGTCATCACCAATTTCTCTTGACAAACCAAAAGACCTACAATATTGAACCAGCAGCACCACAAACCGGTAATGGACAAAGCAGTGTGATCGCCCCTGGCAGGCAAGCTTCAGGTTGTCCTGTCCTCACCCCTCACTGGTGTCATTCTCCTTCAAAATTAAAATGTTGGGGAAAATACTATATCCACAGGCATCAAAATGTACAGATGAGAACACAGTGAGCAATCTACTTTCAACTCTTTACCCCCCAGCCATATAGCTCCCCTGTCTTGTAGCCTTCTGGGGATATCCTGGACATAAACACCAAGTACACACACACACACATCATGTTTTCTCTTACAAAAATGGAAACATTGTGCTGGCGATGTGGCTCAGAGGTGGAGCACTTGCCTATCATATGGGAGACTCTGGATTTGATCTCTAGCACTGCAGAAGGTAACACACTAAGTCCGTGTACTTTACCTTGCTGTTTTCTCTTGGTGATATCACTTAGAGATTATATCATGCATGTTCGTACAAAAAGGACTTCTTCAGTTTCGTTTTTGCTTTTTGTAGCTGGAATTAATCACAGTATATAGATACATGATAGTTATTTAACCAATATCCTATTGATGGATTAGGGGATATTTTTAATCATCTGCTATTGTCGCCATATTGACGGCTATAATTTGGTTATACATACACATTATACTATATTGTTATAGTTACAAATATGTACTGTTTTACCTATAAATAGGAATAAATGCTGGAAAGAGAATTATACAGTCAAATAGTTTATACTAAATTGCAGCTTTTAATTGTAAAAGAGAAAACATGTGTTATCAGAAAAATTAAAGATCGTTTCTGCTGTACTTGCTACTCCCCTGACACATTCTTACTGGTGTTCTACCTCTGTCTCTTCCACCAAATAAAAAGTTCTTGAAGGCAAAAACCTTTCCGCCACTTATCCTTATATCCTTGGCTTCTGCCACCATACTTACACGATAGCAAATGCCAATAAATGGTTGCTAACAGAGAGAGAGGGAGGGAGAGATGGAAGTGGGGGAGAGCTTTTGAAAGGAGGTTAAATTCTAGGCATTGGGACCAAAGAGAGGCTCTGCCTTGATTCTGATCTCAAAACAAAACATTAGGCTCTGAAATGGTCTCCAAAGTCTACTAGAGGAAAAAATAACCGTAACTCTACCTGAAGGCCAAGCCATAGGAAAATGAGCATGCTTGTTCCTGAGATGACCGGTGTGTTAAATTCACTCCCCTCACTGGGCTGGGAGAGGACCACGCGATGGGAACCAGCCTTTCTTCACTCCAGCCAAGGAAACGCTGAGCTAGAAGTAGAAAGATGGCCCATCAGGAGAAAAGATAACCAACCCTATGGCCTTATTTTCATTTTAACTAGACCCACATTTGCTCTCCAGCTTGGCAGAATGGTGTTGACACATGCCTGCCTTTCTCATCCAGATAATCCACAGATGGCTTCAGGAATTGGTGAATGGTGTGTGTTTTGGCACACATCTGTCCACAGGACCTTCAAGAGGTCTTATCCCTAAATAAACTCAAAAAAACAAAATGAATAAGTCTTTGGCACTAGTTGAAACTGTCTTTAGGTCCAATACTGGGGCCTGATGCATTTTTAAAAAATGGGAGCCTCCTCTAGGTCCTCAATAAAATGTCTTCATTCTATTACTGTACAGAGTCAGAGGGTTGAAAGTGTAGAAAGATGGCACTAAGACTTTGAGAATCTCTTATCTCCCAAGCCAAGGAAACCAGCCAGGCTTGGAGGAAGGAAGAAGAGGAAGGACAAAAGGAGAGGGTATGGAGAGAGAGAGGGGAAAGAAGAGGGTACGAGAGAGTTGTTTCTGGCTGAGGAGAGGGGAAGGAGCCTGGGGGAAAAGCAGGGAGCCGGAGACAAGATGAGCGTTTCATGCTCTGGTTCAGGAGATAGAGAGGAAAAGAGGAGAGGCACAGAGCATGGGGACAGGGGAGGAAGACCTGCGAGGGCACCTCTGTCCACACGGAGGGAAGCATAACTGACCCCTCCCAATTGCCTTCATGGAAAAGGGCAGTCGTGCCGGGGGAGACCACACGAGTCACGAGAGGCTCCTCCTGGGAGGCTGTGGAAACAGGGCCGCGGGCGGCAGATTGGAGACGCGTTTCAGCAACGGTTTGCCCTGGTATGTGAAAAATTTGTCCTGTTTAGATAGTTGGCAAACATCTTAGAGGCAAAATGGAATTTATTAACAGAAAATATTTGTCAAGGATTGTTCTGTCCTCCTTTCTGTTCTTCCTTTTCTTTTTCTTTCTTTTTTCTTTTTCATCTTCTTTCCAGGGTGGAGGACTTTGTTAACAAGGTTCTTTCATCTTACATTTGTGGTTTGGATCCTTAGACCTGGCTTAAAAGAAGAAGGAGATGGTTTTAGATGAAATGCGCTCTGCCCATGGCGACTTCCTTCTCTATGTGGAGGTATGAGCTGTCTGCCCTGGAAAGAACCTGGATGGACGGAGAATTATCTTTCCAAAATAATTCATTGTATCCACTGTAGCACAGGTTTTGAATGTGTTATTCGGGCTCATAGACCTGGTTCTGAATCCATAATCCTCTACTTATTAGTGATGTGGCTTTTATCTTTTTGAGCTTCCATTTCCATAGGAATAAAGCAAATGGAAAATAATACTGAACACTTGCCATTGTTATGAGAATTCACTGAGATAATATGTGTTCAGGCCCTCGTCTAGAGTAAAACATCGGTGGATGTCAACGTTCCCTCTGACCCAGGGTAAAAACCCTGGCGGTTATCTTCTCACAGGTTGTTAAACCAAGGATCAGAATGTGGCTGCTTGGGCATCACTTAAAGTGGAGAAAGATCCCATCTTTCATGGTATCTACAGTTACCCCGAAGCAGCAAAGATAGACAGCATTCATGGGGCGGTTTAAGGCTCAACATGGCTCCAATATGTGCTTATTTAACCCTTACAACTGTCCTACTGGCTCTCTATTATACGCCCCAAAGCTGGAGGTGATAGAACCAGCCCTGGACCCAGACTCTCAGGTTCTACTTTCTCAACCACAGAGGATGGTGTTATCACTGCAGCAGTGGTGCAGGAGTGAAGAGGAGAGCAGGGAGTGGAGAAGGGAAGGGAGGGGAGGATAGATTTGAGTGTTCAGCTTTTCCAAGCCTTTGCTGTAGCAGAGGAAAGGAAGCCGGAGAGCTCCTGCAGCTGGCCAGTGGAGCCTGTTTCTGGAATCCCAGGTCAGTGTCTCCACACCATGAAAGGAGAAACAGTCATATCCACTGGGGAGAGACTGTGTTGGTCGGCCTTGAAAACTGCAGGCTGTAACTTCAATTCCCAAATGGAATTTAATCCAAATGTAATAGATGCAAAAAGCTAGTTTTTTCCAGGCACCTTTGATTGAGTGTCGGCTGCGGAGGAAACATGAGGAAGTACATATGCCGTAGGGAAAACTGAAGACAGCAGACCGCTCATCTGTGGAACTGGGAACAGGCTTTGGGTCATGTTAAGCTTATTCCTGACGAGCTGGAATGTGGCAGCTGCTGGAACATGACTCCAGAAACCAACGCTGGACTCTGCATGGAGATGGAGAGGAAGAGGGGCCTGTGCCATGCCTTTTACAGGGTCAGAAAAACATGCCTCTAATGACCCTAAGCAACCATGGGCAGGTCGCCGTTGTTCTCTGACCTACGCAGAGCCCCCACCATCTCTGTATGCATTGGTGCAGCCACATCAGTTCTTTAAAATAGGAAAAACTTGTGAGCCCCTTGGGAAATAATCATTACCCTGAGCCCCACTAGTGTCTCAACATTTCACTTTCTCTCTGCTGCCCCATTCAGATCTCCCTCAAGTCCAGCAACTACACATTTAACACTTGTACCCACAAAGGGACACTGGAAGCCTGCTCTCGCCTTCAGAGTTGGCTGTTCAGACTGATCTAGGACTAGGCACATCCTTACTGTTTCTAAATAGCTAGAATGTCACCCCCAGATGAAGCTACCCACATGGAATGAGACATCTAAACAGAGCCACATGGGGTCCATCTGGGGTGGCTCCCCAGAGGACAAATCATGCAAAGGAAATCTGAAGGGATAAGAGATGCAATTTAGTGGCTACGAGAGTGAGGGTTTGGACAAAAGCTCTGATTAAGGAGCAATCCTCCCGTGGCATGCTAAGGTTTAAACACAGGGCTGAGTGGCATGCACCTCTCCTTGCCCTTGGCTGCCCTCTGTGGCCCTTCCTCTGTAGCCATAGACTCTGAGGCTTGGCCCAGCAGCCAATAGTCACATTATTAATAGCCCTTGATGTGCTGGGCTCCCCATAGTTTCCCAGCCAGTGACAACCTCCTTTCCTCACTGCACGCGCTCAGGGATTATGCTCCTAGATGACATGTGCTGGAAGAATGCAGGTCAGGCCAGCCACAGAGGACTTCCCAGCAACCCATGAAATCCTCTTCCCAGCAGGGTCCCAAGAGTCATCCAGGCAAGGTCACCTCCAGACCCTGAAGGAGGAGGTTTCTCTCAGATTCAGACATCATGTGAAAAAAGAAACAGCTTCAATAATTTCTGGGAGATGAGGACCCGTACCTTGCTGGGAAGGGGTCCCTTGTCTCTATCTTAGTTACTTCTATTTAAACAGAGAGAGAGAGCCAGTGAAGGCAGAAAGGGACACAGCCTGCTCCTCTCCTCCTCTAATGCTGTGGAAGGATAGGAGCCAGACAGGGTAACAGCCCTGGGCCCCCATCTGGGCTCCTCCTTTATCAGCTGTCAGACCTCGGACATATTATTTAAGGCTCAGAGCCTAGTGTCCATACTCACAGCACAGGGAGCAACCAACTCATGCTTCCTGTGAGGGTTAAATGAGGTCCTGTGTGGAAGGCATTTGTCCCTGTGACCCTTGTTCGCTCCCCTCTCTTCCTTCATCTTACTAGGTTGGGAAGACTAAAAATAGAAACTGTCCCCCCAGCCATTCACATAGTCATAAACTAAGGTGAGGGGTTCTTTCTGCCATCTCAAAACTGTCTCTGATATCTTCACCTCATTTTCTTCTTCCCTTGGACTCTCCCATCTCCAGTGCTTTCTGGAGAACAGAAGAGGGAAAGATGCCCAGGTCATAAGGAGATAGTTCCTGAAGGCAAAGGGACTGAAGGCAGACAGAAAGCCTGCTCTGCCATTTGGTACTGCGTATCAAGAATCTCTCAAAAATGCCTAGGGTTAAATCTGGGACATTCACTTTTGGGAACCAAAGTGAAAATACTTCAAGATAGCTTAAAGGTTTAAAAATGTAGAGATCGATGTACAAAGATGTGACATACACACACATGTATTTGTGCATGCTAATATTATATAGATATGTCTATACTTCTGTCACCATCTAAATGTCAAATTCTGTGAAACAAATTAAATAAATAAATTATGCTAGGCACTATAAAGAAAACTGTATATGCTAGGATACTCTAAAAGCATTAAAAGTCAGGTTTGGGAAATGTTTATAGAGTAAGAATGAGACTCCTAAAATATCAAAAATGTGAGTGAGTGTAAGTGGGCTTCTAGAGTTAACATTCCTGCTCATCATCTTCTTCATTTGGAAAGATGGGCTGAGAGGCTTTGCCGGAGAAAGATAACCTTATGGAATGATTGGGGTGGGTGCTGTCTTAAAAAAATTAGAAGTAACCATCTGGAGGGACTGACGGACTTGCTCTCCAGAGCCAGATGCCCAGTTTTATACTGCACATAACAAATTGCTACCAAGACTTAGGGGATAGAGGGCAATAGGCCTCTTTTGCTCTCATGGGCTCTGCAATCTGGGCCCAACTCAGTGGGGCAGCTCAGTTCTGCTCCATGTGCTGGGGCAGCTTGACTGGGGGTATCCAGGATGGCTGCCCCCATGACTGGCATGCAGATGCCTGTGTCAGCCAGGAGCTCAGCCAGAGATGTGGGCTTGGGGCATCAGCTCCTTTCCACGTGGGCCCTTTCTCCCCATGGGCTGCTTTGGCTTTCTCTCAGCACCGTGACTGGGCTCCAAGAGCCAGCATCTCAAGAGACAGGAAGTGAATGCTGCCAGCTTCTGAAGGCCCCAGGACCAGAAATTGGCATGGCACCTCTTCTACTGTATTCATTTGTCAGGGAGTCCCACGGCCAGATTCCAGGGGAAGGGAGACGGATCCTGCCTCTTGCTAGGAGGAAGGCCCATAAACTTGGGGCTGTGTTTTTAAACTGCTGGAGGAGCACAGACAAGACCGGTGCTGGGGAGGCTGCTCTAAGCCACCCTGTTTGTAACATAGGATGGGAAGTTTGTGAGGGTAGCAGGTGTCATCACACCAATAAACACCCTGCTTTGGGGGGAAAAGGAAAGTCTGGTTTCTCTCTTTGCTCCGTACCCCATGACATGGTTCCCTTCCAGCCTCTAGGCACCTTCTTCACCTCTTCTCCTCTGACTCTACAATTCTGAAAAAAACTCTAGTTCCTGCAAATCCTCAGACGGTGTGAGCAAACAGAGCCCTAATGAATCCTCAGAGCCACCTCTGGTGGGAGCCAGCTCTAAAACCCAAAAGATGTCAGGGACCACTAGAGTATTTATCTTGTTCGATTCTTAAGGCACATGTTGGCTCAGAAAAATCTCCCAGATCACATAATACTTGGTGGTTAAATGGGGTTTGATCCCAGGAATCTATGATTGTATAGCTCCCCCTATTTCCACGAGGACATTATCATCTTCTATGAGACAGGCTTCTTCCCTAAGGGAACCACGGTACTTTTACCAAAGCAGTCGCTGTATGGAGGACACTGTCTGACCATGACAAATACCTGCCCTTTGGACATCAGCCTTGACAGAGGCAGACGACAGAGACTCACTCCTACCCCCACTGATTCCTCACTTTCCCTTCTTCCCAATGCCCAGAAGGACTGTGGGTTTGGTAACAATGAAATACCTATAGACCCAGAATAGATTTCTAGGTAGGGTTGTAACCTCACCCTTCAGCTTTCTCAGCCTTTTAGGTCCCTCCTCCTGACCAACTGAGAAAGCATGTGAAGAGATGCTCAGGGGCTGAGTTTAAGAACAGACGCTATAACACCATTTTTAGATCTACGGAAAGCTGTATGTTAAGTCAATGATTGTACTCCATAAAACTAGAGTAAGGGCCCTTAGGAATCAAGGCCAAGACTCCTGAAGAGTCTGAGATAGGATTAGTCAGCCACATCCTCTCTCTTCCCTCCATAATTCAGGACCAAGAACCCCAAAGGGATTGGCCAGGAGGAGTACAGGCCTTGTCATGTAAGTCAGCAAGCTCCAGCATGGTGGGCAGAAAACACAAGCCAAGTTTCTTTAAGTCGGCATCACCCAGCCTTGTACATACCCTGCTGGAGTGCAAAAAGGATCAAAGGAGAGTTGACATGTAAGACCAAAATCATTTTTCCTCATAATTCCAAAGATTTGAGACATGTTTTCCATCTGCTTAATAGAACAATCTTCTACTTATCTTCCTTTCAGCCCTCCTCCATTTCTTTTTTTAAACTTTGTTTTCTATATATCTTCCTGATCTGTACCTGAACACTCTGTTCTCTCTCTCTCCTTCCCTCCCTCCCTTCTACAATCCAATACAATAGGATGGGATATTTTTCTTTTAGGACTTTTAAATTTTCACATCTGGCAATATGTCTGTATATATATGAAACATACATAAATTCTCTTTCTGGAATTTGCTTTGTGACCTTGTTTCTTTGATTATAATCTAATTCTATGCAAGAATAGGCACATTTTCTACTGTAGCTTTAGTCAGTTTCCCATTACTGTAACAAGTAAATAAGCTGAGATAAATCAACTTATGAAAAGAAAAGGTTTATTTTGGCTCACAGTTTAGAGGGCTTCCGCCTACGGTCAGTTGGCTCATTGCTTTGGGGCCTATGGGGAAGCAACACATGATGGCAGGCATGTGACAGAGAAAGATGCTCACCTCTTTGGTGGCCGGGAAATAAAGAATGAGAGAGGAGGGGCCTTCATCCCATTCCCCAAATTCCCTGACCTAACTTCCTTCCACTAGGCCCCATCTCTAAAATTTCCATGACCCTCCAATAGCACACCAGGCTGGGGACCATCCCTTAATGCATGGGCATTTGGGAGACATTTATCCAGCCATGGCAGGCACCAGGCTTGCGATAGATGCACTAGTGGCTACCACACCCTCATTTCTGTTTGCCCAATTTGGAAACAGCATCAGACATTACTGGGCCAATTCCTACCAAGAAAAATCTTTAGAAGAACCACTCTTCCAGAAAAACAAAGAGAATATTTTTAAATACTGGTCAATCATAAAATGATTGTGTTTCTATTAAAAAGAAACCACTGAGAAAATTAGCCCGAGGTGTTAGCTTTTCCAAGGAGAGATCAGAATAAACACACCTCACCTTGGAACCCAGACATGAAGTAGTGAAAGTGTATTATCCAGCCACCTTAGTTTTGAATACTGACTCAGCCACATGGCACTAATGAGATAAAGATACTTCTTTCAGCTTCAACTCAGAGGGTGAAATACAGACAAAAGATATTCTGTTCTAAGGGTTGAAATTATTCAATGACATAATGACTTCTAGACTTCAAAAAATGTGAATTTCTCCATTCTCACTTTCTTGTGCCCAGTGTAGTAGAGAGATGATGCCAACAGGTCCTAAGATCCCAACTTAGTTGAAAGACAATACTTAGCAGTATCTGCTATACTGCCAAATTGGTATTAAATTGGAGCTACTCCACACAAAAACAGGTATAAGGAAGATGGCCCTGAGGTTGAAGGCTTCCCAGAGGAAATGAGCCTCCAAGGATGGGAGCTGAAATAGAACTAAAGTTGGCATTTCAGCCCCAAATCTGCAGGGAAGATTCAAACTAACATGATGATACCAACCTTAGAAGAAGCCATGAAAGGGCACAACAGGCAAGAGGCAGGGCCACAGTGTATGGACAAAGCAAAGCCAGGCAGAGGGTGGTGGCTATGACTCTGTTGGGATGGGATTAGTTGTAGATTCTGATATCATGAGATCAGGTTTCAGTGGAAGAGAATGCTAGTGGCCGCCCCGTTCCCCAGATAAGAAGCAGGCCTGAGGAGCCAGTGAGAGAATCATCAGTAGAAGATGGAATGGTGAGATTCACCGGTGGCTTAAATATAGGGAACTAAGGGGGAGAGGAATTAGGGATGCCTCCCTGTTTGAGTCAGGATGGCGAGGGCAGTATACCAACAACAGAGCCTGGGAGCTTAGAAAGGGGGGTTATCTGAAGAAGAAAGCCATTTGGTTAGTTTTGGACCAGGTTTATGTGAAACGTTTAAACTAGAGCCCTCTGTGTGAATGTCCTCCCAAGAGTGCATGTTCCTGAACAATCAGACTGGTTCCCCTTCTGTTTTATTCTATCCCTGCTTCTCACATTATTCTGATCTTGTATTTCCCCAAAACCTCACTGAATTAGTAATTGGGTCTGAGACAGAGAATTATGCAAGCTGCCCAGGGAAAACCAGAGGTGTACTTAACATCTGTGCTCCCTAAGACTTCACTGGGTCTCTGAAGCTATCAGCTATCAGTTCCCCAAATATTGTGTTCAGATTCTTCTACTGTTGCACAGAAAAATAGGAGTTTCTGGAATGGAAATGGGTCCACACCAGGCAAAATCTCAAGTATTAGACAGAATTAATACCACAGTGAGTACTTCAGGATTACTTGGTTCCCTACGCTTGGTTTAATGTTCTACTTTCACTATCTTATAATTCTTAATTTTTGAACTCAAGGACCTGAATTTTCATGTTGCACAGAGCATTGCAAAGTCAATTAAAATGGCAATGAAATTAAAAAAAAAAAAGGCAGAATTGTTGGGCTCAAGGATCACTTGGAGATGCTCTTTGTATGCTCATGATGCTATCTTTCTTGGATCACATGTATTCCAATAGCTCTTCCCAGTATGCAACTTGCCGTTCCCTTTCCTTATGGCACCCTTTCTGTAAGAGGTGACAGGGATGGTCTTCTTGCCCATATATTCTGCTTCCAAGGAAGCCCACACCTTCCCTGCTGCCACAGTTTAGCAGAGCTTTGGCTGGCAATGCTGTGTGGGTTTCTGGGCACCAATGTAGCAAGCAGGCTTGGAGGCAGGCAGCATTAGGAATCAAGGAAGAAAGTTCCAGATGGAAGCAGCAGAGTGTGAAGATGCTTGACTGAAGGCCAACCCCAGGAAGGGGGGAGAGGTTCAGGAACTTGGAATGCCCTATAAGGGTCCAGACCAGTGGAAAAGCTGCTTAAAAAGTGTATCAACACGCAGACCCAAAGGAACGTCTGGTATTTGGTCCCTATGTTAATAAGATCTCAAGAATTATAGGCTCCCCAGGACTGAATTCACACTCACCCTAAAAATGTCATGTCCGCCATTCAGCCTCCTGCCAAGACTTCCCAAACATTGTTCTTGAGCAGAGATAGAAATCTGAGACAACTCTTGTGGGTCATTCATTCAGACTCCCTCATACTTCTACTGCCTTTTGTGCAGTGCTACGAATGGAAAAAAAAAGTCTAAATACTTTTTTAGATAATTTGAAGGAAACAGACAAACACAGAGGAAATGGTTTACATTAATGAAATAGATGAAAGTTAAGATAACAGAAAGAACTTCTTGAGAGTCTGAGAATGTGAGATAAAGACAGTCTCAACGGTGGTCTAGATGTTCTTTTGTGAGACAGACAACACACTGGGCCTCAGTTTCTATAAAGTGGTAAAGTGGGAACACCATCTCCTGACTTGCCTTACTTGACATTGCAGGGAATAAAATTCACTTCAGATTCCAAAGGACTTGGCATATTGAAAGGGTCAGTAAAGAACTGTGAACTAAAAGGTTATGCAACCAAAGAGATGGGAAAATGAGGACTCCTCACTCCTAGAAAATCTGTCAGAGGCCCCCTATGGGTAACAGGGGCCAAAACCCCATCTGCAGTTTGCCACCAGGTTGTATATTTCCTTTTGGCTGGCAATACTTCTGCCTTCATCCCCAGAAACCCCAGGACTCAGTGATCCCAAGCACTCCAAGGTTACCTCCCATCAGCCTTTCCTGGAGCTCATAAGCCGCATGTACAGAGTCCTAGAGGAAGGCACCGACATCTTCCCAAATGGAGGTAAGATGAGACACTGGGTTATAGCCAGGAACCCTAAAGCACTATGTGCTTTAAAATGCATCCCAGGGGACCTTAGAGTCCCACTGAGCTATGTCGGTGGGTGGAGATCAGGACTGGTTTTGGGTTTCCCACACCTGCCTCAACCACACTGGCTTTGGTGTTTTGGGTCTTAAATATTGGGTGCCATGTATGCTTTTATTTACAAAAGGGTTTCTTTGTAATAAACATTCTAAAAATGTTTATAAAACATTTGTCTCTCCTAATGAATTTCATAATGAAACCAAAGCCCACAGAGGAAAAATTAATCATACTTAAGACTTTTTTGGAATCAGTTTCAAATCCAACAGAAGAATTTTACTGGAAAAAGTGCCCAAACTATTGACCCTAAACCAATGTAACATGCACATAAATCCTAGCTATCTTTGCATTCTTACTTTTTCTTTCTTCACCTTTCCCCCTACCCTCAATTCTTAAGTATTTTGGGGACAAATAGAGATGCCGTTATTTAGGAAAACGTTCCTTGTGTCCTCCCTCTAGAGTACTGCAGACCCTCCCCTGAGCTTTACTTTGTACGTCTTTCACACTTAATACCCTGCATTGCTGTCAGATCTAGTCTATGACCACATGGTAGACAAAAATCAGGTCTAATTTCATCAATCTGTGTGGCTTATATTAAACATGGTACCAATAATTCATAGGGCTCAACAGATATGTACATGAATGAATGCATGAATGAATGAGTGAATGAAGACACTTCTTCTGAACAGATATAATCCCCTGGCTTCTCTTTTCTAAGTGAGCAAACACCCTGTAAAGTTATTTTCCTCTAGGTCACAGAGGGCTAATGATGTAAATTCTCTCTCAGAGGAAAGCTGGGCAGATGTACTTGGGAACATTTAAAAAACTAGGTTGGCATTGGAGAGGAAACAGCCAATATATTTAGCCACCCATGGCATGCCAAGGCCTTATTGAGACAAAAATAGGCACTGTAGGAGGAATCTCAATTAAATATTTTTCTAAGCAGTCAGTGCTGGGCTCTGCCTGAACATGGGTACAAAGCTGGAGTGAAGCTTGGGACAGGAAGTGGAGAGGATTTTGAGTGGGGCTACTGGACCATCTGGAGACTCAGCTGTTGCAGTGTCAAGATTGTGAGCCCCAAGGTGGAGAGGCGCTGTCCTGCCTTCCACAGTCCAGGGAGCAGGACACCCTTTTTGTATGCTCTTTCCAGGACCCTGCACATCTGAGAGGCACCTGCGTCTCCCCTCACATTCTCTCAAACAGCACCATATATCTGAAATATTCTCCTGAGCTTCACCCAAGCGTTTCTATTAGCTGACACTCACTAAGACTCCTGCCTCAGATAGAAAGTGTCCCTGGAATTATCTGAGGGAAAACAATGACACATGGAACTCTGCCATGCATATTGCTTATCTTTCCTCCACTACAGAGGCATAGAGACAACCACCCCACAGGCACAGGAGGATGAAATCTCGTGTTAGGCAGGGTGAAAATGGAAGAGAGTACCTCGTGGTAGTACAGACGGTTTAGCCTGTCTGCCAGCATCTGCACATGTGAATAATAACAAATCTTTCTTTTTTATATTTGGGCCCACAATGTTTTTAAAACAGCTTTTCTCACTTAAACTTGTATCATCAACATTTTCCCATGTCATTGAATATTCTTTTACAAGATGAGCTTTAACATCTATATATCATGCCCTCATATGGAAATCATATTTTCTTTAGCCAATCTCCAGCTGTTAGGCATTTAGATTGTTTCCTGTTATTATAAGATTAATATAAACATCCTTGGGGTGAGGGTTGTGTTCATTTTTAACCACTTCAAGAGGCATGATTGCCTGGTGGTTACTAACAAGGCCTGGCAGCTGCTCCCCTGATCTCAGTCCTGTCTTAGTTAGCTTTCCGTCACTGCAGCAAAATACCCAAGAAAATCAAATTAAAAGGAGAAAAGATTTAATCTGGCTCTTGGTTTCAGAAGTTGTAGTCCATGGTCACTAGGCCATTGCTGTAAACTTGAGCTGAGACTACATATCATGAAATGGAGTATATGGTGGGGCAAATCTGCTTACTTCATAGTAGCCAGGAAACACACAGAAAGAATGGAGGCAGGGACATGACCTGCTCTTCAACACTATGCCCCTAGTGACCTACTTCCTCCCACTAGGCCCTGCTCCTAAAGTCTCCCTCGTTCCCAATACCCCATTAAATTATGAACTGATCAGTGGGTTAATCCACTGATGAGCTCCAAGGCCTCGTACTCCAGTCATTTCCCAGAAGCCCTCCCTCTGACCTGCACTACTGAGTGCCCAAGCCTCAACACATGAGCCTTTCAGGGAACATCCGGATCAAAATAAAAACAGTCTGGGTGTTATGACGCTTTCATTCTTAGGCATTGCTCAAATGACATAGTCTACATTTCATTTTCTTCACTTATATAAAGTATTAACAGTGCTTGCCTTAGAAAGTTGTTTTAAGGATTAAAGTAATTAACTGATGTAAAGAGTGAAAATAATGCCACCGTTAATAGTATGTTACTGGTTGAGAAATTACTCAATAAACTTTAATCATTACATCTTTTGGGTTTTGCTGCTTGATGAATTCCTGCATTGGCAATTTTGCACATTTTAAGGCCTTTGAAACATAATACCTGATTGCCCTTCTGAAAAATTATGCCATTTCACATTCCCAAAAGAAATTTAAAAAGAGAATGGGCTATCTACAGTCTTCCAAACCTCCTCTTTTAAGACTCCTGTTTTGTCAGCTGGGACTTCTGTGAAGCGGTGAGGTTTATCACCATTGGCCCCTTTTCTTTACTCTCCCCGTTCTCTGGTTTCCCTCTCAGGCACTTGCATTCTCCTCGTTGTATCTCTGATCTTTCTGCCTTTCTTTTACTGCATTCCCTCTCCTGAGACAAGGTGATGCTGGATGTTTCTGGAGGCCCAGATCTCGTCAGTCTTCCCTCCTTCCTCTGCATCCTCTGACTCACGGGGCTCACCCACTCCAATATCCTTTGGGCACCTCTGGTTCTCTTTGTCATTAATGTCTTACTCACACATCTCCACTTACTTATTAATTCTACGTGGATGCCTCATCATCTCAAATCTCCACGTCTGACATCACATCTACCGTATCCTGCTCCTTATCCCTCCCCTCCATCAGGTAAGCTCTTGGTTTCTCTCTCTCTGTCATCAAAGCTTGAAACCTCAAAGGCACCTTGGACTCTTCACCCTCCAACGTCAAAGCAGTCATCCGACCCCGTTCATCATATTTCCCTGATATCTCCTGGACTCTCTCTCCCTTTTCATTTTAATGCTATCGCTGGACTCCAACTTTTACTATATAATGCAGGTCCTCTTGCTGAGTGGCTTTACTCCCTACACACTCCTCCCTTGGTAATCTTGAAGATGGATCTTTCCAAATGCCAGCACTCCCCTCCCTAAATATTCTGTGGCCCTAACTGTCTGAATAGGCCTATACTCCTCCATGTGGCATTCAAGACCTTCAAAGACTTTCCTCATTCTTTATTTCAAGCTGTACCTTCTGAACGTGACCTTTTGTACTTTTCAGACATTGGAACGTCCATTGCTCTAAATCGTATCAATCTTTTAAAGTAATTTTCACTGAAGGCTTTTCTAACCACTCCAGTCCACACCAATAACCCATTGCAGGTAGAACAGTTGAGCTCTAGATAATAGTATGAGAAACAGTCAAATTGGCTTCAACTATGAAGGCATTTGTTAGCTCTCATCATCAGAAAGCAATAGGCAGAAAAGTCAAAGGGGTAGACTGTAGCAAACACTATTGCTAACCAGCATCTCTTTCTTCTTTCCTAACAGAAGTTCAATTTCGTTCAAATCTGTGCCTCTCGATTTGTTTAAGTCTGCACAGATTTGGGCTTCAAGGAAGCCAACCTCATTCCTAGCCCTACTGAGCAGTTAAGCACACAGGTTCTAGAGCCAGAGTACAAAATTTAATTTGGCCACTTTATGACCCTGGGAAAATTATTTAAACTGCTCTTTAATTTTCTCATGCGTAAAATGAAACCATTCATAGTACTCCATCTAGAGAATTATTAAGAGTATTGGATAAGATAATATGTATAAAGCCCTTGGAATAGTGCCTGGCACATAATTAAAGCTGTTTTCACTCAGACTAAACTGAGATAATCATGGCATTCCCTTGTCCAATTTGGAGTAGTGCTGGCCAAAAATTAGGAGGAGAATCTGCTGGAGAGCTCTTAGAAATAACTGTCTTCACCCTTGAAAAGGAAAGTCAAGATGTCTTTCCCCTTGATGGACGTGGAGGCACACACCTGTAATCCCAGCACTTGGGAGGCTGAGGCAGGAGAATCACTGTGAGTTTGAGGATAGCCTGGCCTATAAAGTGAGCTCAAGGCCAGCCTGAACTACATAGTGAAATCCTGTTTCCAAAAAACAAAAATAAAACCAACAAAGAAAAAAGCAGGATGTCTGCCCCTTTTATTTGCTAGACTGAGCTGTGTCTAAAGTCTAAACATGAGGCCTAGCCTGTGCAGCCTGGTGGGAGTGCAGCTCTGTGTTGGTTGAATTACACCATTATGAACCTGGCCTCTCTGCACACCTTTCTTCCGTGTGATGGCTTCTTCCCGGTGCATGTGGCATTCCAGGGACAACAGCCAGAGTGATGAAGTCTGCCCTTTCCTTTTCCTGTGGCTCCCTTGAGAAGCAAAACTGTTCCCTCATAGGCTATTCAGCAGACCCCTATTCTTCCTTATTAGACAGAATTATGTCCCCAGTCTTTCTTGAACTACTTAGTGGTGGAGGAAATAGAGTTCTCTTCAGCCCAGTTAGGGTAACTCTAGATTGGGAACTGGGTCACCATTTCTGGAGAAAATAGTACAGCTTCCAGTGACATCTCAACTGGCTTCTTTGTTCACTGGAAGTGGTATCAAGAAAAAGGATTTTTGCAGAGATCTCAAGAGAACTGGGGTCTAGCTGGCACTACTCCTAGTTAGAAGGGTGTCTGAGCAAGCCGCCTCACCTCTCAGGGTGAGCGTCTGCATCTTTGAAGTGGGAATGGTAGTGAAGGCACGTTGTAAGAATCCCACAGGAAGATGTAGGAAACACTTTGTCAGCTTATAGTTGCTCTGTAACTGTAAAGTGCTTTATGTGTTAGCAGGCTGCTCTCCTCCTTAAGAGGAGCCCACTCTAAAGCTAGGGACCAGTCAGGAAAGTGTTAGGAATCCCCATCTCCTTCCTCTGGACTGTTCTTCTGGCCTGCTCTCTCTCCAAGTCCACTCTTGGACTCGCAGTCACACAATGGGTCATCTGTCCCTCTTCACCCCCCATAGCTACAGGTCTTTTTTGGACTAAAGAATCTTTAGGGGAAGAAAAATGCCCTGCTTCCCCTAGCTGCTCATGCCCCAAGTCTCATTGTCAGGAAGGCTGGTATGTTTCATTTCTCTCCAGTAAGTCTTAGGGCATCTTTCTTGTGACATAGACTTCTAAGGTCTATAAAACACAGGCAAGAAAAATAATGGAAAACAGTTGCTAAAAACTTGAGCTCCAGAATCATTCTCTAAGTTAAGATCTAGGCCTCAATACTAGTAGCTGGTTAAAGAAAGACAAATCACCTAGCCTTGGAGCCTCCATTTTCCCATCTTTAAAACGGAGACCAGGATGTCTACTTCATAAGATTGCTCTGAAATAAGATAAAATAAGCAAGTTACTTTACACCGGGCCTGACATATACCAAGAACTCTCCAAGAAGAAGCCAGGTTCTCTGTTCTAATTGGTATATCTTCTGGAAAAAGCTTGAAGAGCCCAATTCTAGCTCTTCGCCAACCCTGGTGAAGGTAGGTCCATGGAAAGAGAATAAAGAGACCTGGGTTCCAGTTACCACCATAAATTATGTGCCCTTAGTCACATTCTGAGCTTCTGTTTCCTTATTTGGAAAATGGCAAGGGCTGCATGGGGTAACCTCCGAGGCCCTTCCGTATGTTGAATATTCACAGACTGATGTCTGTAGCCTCCTAGTTCTCCCATGGCAGCATATCCACAGTCTCCTCCCATCTCCATGGCTCTCAGAAGCAGCTCCTGGGGCTACCCAGGTCCAGGCGCTTACTCCATTACTCCTCACCATTTGGGGCATAGACCTGCATCTCTGAATCAGATCGCGCTGCCACTGTCCCTTTTACTTCCATCTGGGACTCTTCCCGGGTTTCTCCGGAAAGCCATCCCTCCTCGCCCCTACTCCATCCCCCTAGGCCTCTGTATCCTCCCACTTTCTTGTCTCTTACCCAAATTCCTGGCTCCCTGAGCCAGGTAGAAAAACAATTTAGTTCGACCCCAGCTGGCACTTTTGCAGAACCTCCCCTGCCTCTGGCACATTCCTTGTGCTTGGACACCACCCAGAGAACTGGAGAATTCCTCTCCCTCCTTAGCGTGGGTCCCCGTGTTGGCATGCCAACAGCTCCAAATATTTAAAGCAATCATGAAAATGAGCTCACAGTCCCATGCCAGAGCCTTGAAAGGAATTAGGCTAAAAACAGGACAAAGGAAGAGGTGAGGCCAAACGGAAAATGCCATGAAAGGCACTGCCCAGTATGGCCTCGGTCCAGATCTCTTCTCACTGGCTTCATTCATCTGCAGCCAGGCACTGTGCTGGGCACTGGGGAGGCAACATTGACTAAATCACCATCCTGGCCCTTGAGGAGCTCCCATTCCAACTGAGGAAGCTACAAAAACAACTGCAGCATAGTGAAGTAAGATGCCACCAAAGGCATCAAGAAGGGAAGCACCAGTTCCCCACCCCCAACGCTGGGGTCACATCTCCTGGAGCCCTGGCACAGGCCTGACTGAGGGCAGGTGCTCCCCTAGGACAAGGCAGAAGATGTGCTTCCAGGCAGAGGGGAGTCAGCAGATGTGAAAGCGCAGAAGCACCAGACAGGGCCGGGGGAAGGGAGAAAGTGCTCCTGCATGACTGCTCTGTACACTGTATAAACCCAGCCTCTCCACTGGGCATGTTTCGACACATATAGTACACAGGACAGAGAATGAAATTAGACCTGGTCTTACAATTTAAGATTTTAAAAAATAGTGAGAGCAATGGACACTTGGACGCTTGTAGACAGTAGGAAATTTGGAGCCGAAAGCCTTTCTCACAGTGCAAGCCAGGCGTCTGTGAGGGGGTTGTGGAGCTGTGTGCCCAGTCAAGAGCACCTTTCTGTGCTCTGACGAGGGAGACTCTCTGCTCGAGGGGAGATGGGATTTCCCATGTCATACCGTAGGTGGAGGAGAGTGAGGCTTGGCAGGCTAGAAGGGCTGGCAGTGTCCCAAGCACCCGGCACAGCACAGGGAAAGGTGCCAAGGTCAAAAGCAGATGCCTGAGTGAGAGTTAGGACTAAGGGAGCTCCAGGGCCTCCTGGTAGCCAAGAAGAGGTGGCAGAATAGGCAGGCCAGTACCTCAGCCTGCCAGCGCTATTCACGATCCCCACTGTGCAGAGTCGTTCCGATCCGAATCTGGGGTGCTAGACAGCCACAGTGAAGACTTGTGGAAAGAAATGAGCAAAGTGAGAGTGACACAAGTAAAATGGTCACCATGTGTCACAGAGACCCATTAGGACCAAGAGATAGTCTAATAGCAGTTGTTTCCTCCTGGTCTTCTTCTTCATTGCCATTTTTATTATTTAAATGCTTCTGATGTTTACTAAGTAGCCAAACTATGGTAAGCCTTACATGCACTTAATCCTCACAACAAATCCAAAGAATTCCTAACTAATCTCATTTTATATAGGAGAAAATGTCACCTAGGGAAGTTAAATTAAAGTCCATGATGCCATGCAATGAGGCTGTGTGTGTTTAAGAAGTGGAATATCATGGGCTAAATTTGGTCCCCCACAAAGTTTAAGTTGAAGTCTGAACCCTCAGCACAGCACATCAGATTGGGACTGGTTTTTGGAGATACGGTGTTTCAAGAAGTAATTCTTGTAATCCTAGGACTTAGGAGGCTGAGGCAGGAGGATCACTGCAAGTTCGAGGCCAGCCTGGGCTGCAAAGTGAGTTCAAGGCCAGCCTGAACTACATAGTGAGACTCTGTCTCAAAAGACAAAAAAAGTGAGTATAAGAAGCTGAAAGAGTAAATGTGATCCAAAATGTACAATAGATTTTATAAAATGGGAAGGAACTTCAAAAGGAAAGAGAAACTGGTTTGGGGAAGGGGCAAAAAGAAGGAAGGGAAAAGAAAAAGAAAAAAAATATATATATATATAAGTATATACAAAAGATAGCTAAGATTGTTGTGCTGCTGACTTCTCTCCATTCCCTGAAGGGCTAGGTTTGTGCTAATATTGTTTGGACAATTAAATGCTATCTTGTACTCTAAGTAACTGATTTAAAGATAACAATACCCAATGTGTTGACCACTGTTATCCTCCTATCGTATTGTTTTGAATTTTTTTTTGTTTCTATGTTTTTTGTTTCTTTTTCTTTAAAATAAAAAAACAAAAAAGAAGTAATTAAGGTAAAATGAGGCCATTAGGGCGGGTTCTAATCTAATAATAATGGCGTCCTTGTAAGAAGAGGAGACTAAGACCCAGACAAATACAGAGAGGAGATGGTGAGAAGTCTTAGGGAGAGGAGGTCCACAAGCCAAGGAATCAGGCCTCAGGAGACACCGACCCTGCCAACATCTTGATCTCAGATTTCCAGCCTCCAGAATCGTGAGTAAAGCAATATTCATTGTTTAAGCCCTCAACCTGTGATGTTCTACTATGGCTCCCTGAGCAAACTAATACATACAGCGGTGACCCAAGTGTTTTAGAGAAGCAGGAGAAACTGGTCTTCAGGGAACATGCACTGCCCACACAGGAACGCTGACCACCTAGATACCTTTCTCATGCACCAGGTGCAGGGCCCAAGGACTGTGCACCAGCTGAGCTCTGAAAATTGCAAGCCCCCAGGGGCTGGAAGTTGAACAGCAACCACAAAACTGCTGGAGTCTTTTCCTTCTCTAGAGCAGGTGCAAGCAGCAATGGGCTTAAACACTGAGATTTAAAGAGATTAAAATCCAAAATCTGAAACAAAGCAAAGCTATCACAACCTTTCCATTCTACAGACCTGTATACACCAAGGAATCACAAGAAGTCAGGTCAAGGGGCAGGCCAATATTTCCACCTGGCTTGAGAAGCAAAACTGATGACCACTTCCTCACAAGAAATGGGCCTGAGCCCTGAGGATGAACCCTCCTGAGAGACATCATTAGGATGGGTCAGTAACCAGGTCAGCGGCCACTGTGTCTGGACTCTCAGATTCCTCGAACTAAGTTAATCATTAAAGGGAACAGACAAAAACATAGTCTTGAGATTTGGCTAAATTAAAAAGTGGTCTAGTCACAGAGTGAGCCAGGGAAGACGGCTTTAAGAATTCCAGTCACCCCTTGGCATGGGTCCCACAGGGAACCACGTTGCCTTGGAATCTGCGGTCAATATGGAAAGCACCAGAAGTACAGAGGCCAGAAGATGTTGGAAAAGTTATCCTGCAGCTTTCACAAAATTGTATTTCTGGCTTGAGAGTACATTTTACTGGTTATTAAGACAAAGAGAAAGCTAACCAAAAGCAAAGGCCTCGAATAAGGACTTTCTGGAGGTGGCACCCTGGGAGCCGGACTGTAAGGAGGGAAAATAGAGATCTTGAAAGACAGAAGAAGACGCTTTGTCCAGTGGAGAGTGTGGGAGAGAAACGCAAGACAGTGTGGTGAGCGGCAGACAGGAGGTGAGAGCTGCGTGGGACTCTGGGCAGCACCTAAAAGGCATATGTGTTTATGAATCTGGCATATACATATCCTTGTGTTGTGTGATATATGTGGTATGTATGCAAGCATGCATATGTGTACTAAGTGCATTCATAGGTACACACATGTGCATGTGTGTGATGTGGCGTAGGTATATGAGTGCATGTGTATTGTGTGTATGTGGGCATACATGCATGTATGTGTACTGTGTGGTATAAATTATGTATATGCATGTTGCATGTGTGCACATGTGTGCATGGGTCCTGGCTCTTTAACAGTGGGGATAACTTAGTCAAGCCTGCCTGTTGAGAAGTCAGCGCTTCGGAGTAAGAACTAACAACTGCAGGGTCTGGAGAGTGTTGAGGTGTCCAATGGATACCTTCACTGGCAAAGGAGGAACCGGAATAAAAAGTTATAAAAAAGTCCTGCTGGATTTTCAATCAGCTCTGTGGCATCAAGTTTCAGCTCAAGTGATATTCAAATATCTCATTTTTCTGTTCTGTCATTTCCATACTTACTTCCAGTAAGCAGAACTTACCATCTGCACAACGTCAGGCCAAAGAAATGAAAGCAGGGAGGAAATTGTGCTACGGTGCAGCATAATCAGTCTGATCCACCTGGGATATTAGTGGAGACATGTGTGTCTTCGCTCATCTGAGTATTAATGTCCTGATTGTTTCTAAGCAGGAAGTTTCCCATTTGGTCTGGCTGAGTGGCAGCTCCAAAATGAACCATGGAGTGGCAGTTTTCCGGTCTCGCCAAGAATCCCTCCCCAGCTCTTAAATCACAGTGCTCCCCAGTCACTGCAAATGATTCTCATGTGTTGACAGGTTATTCAGTTCACCACAAGACATCAGCAGGAGTCCAGGTCTGAGCAAGAACCACATGCTACAGGGAGAGACAATGGGAGACAGATGCTAAGAGACAGGGGCGGGAGATGACCCGCCTGCTCTTCCTGACCCTCTCCCTCGTGGCCAGCTGATATGTCCTCTGAAGCCCTTGGAGGCAGTGGCACATCGTTAACAAGTCACATAAACTCTGCAAACCTTAGTTTCTTTGTGTAAAAAGGAGGCTCACTAATGCCTTCCCTGTAGGACTGTGGAGCAGTTAATGGGTTACACAAGGAAAGCTCCTAACATAGTATCAAGCACATGAGAAATGGTTTGAATAATAATAGCATACACTTATATTGCGCTTACTACATGCCATGAAGGTTTTAAAGCATTTTCTATACATTAAGTAATTTAATCATTCAAACCTTATAAGGTGGCTTCTATGGTTATTCCCATTTCACAGAGGCAAAACTAAGGCACAGAGAAGTTCTAGAACCGACCCATGGTCACAAAGCTGTGGGGTTTGGTTCAAAGGCAGCTTGATTCCAGAAGCTAGGTGCAAATGAATCAAGAGTTAATTAAAAGCTGATGGATGAACAATGAACAGGGATCCACACGGGCTTCAGGACATAGCAAGAGGTTATCTAAGCTTCACTGGTGACATGAAGAATGGAAATATTAATCTAGCTCCCACAGTGTTTAGGAACCACAGTTAATCATTTCATGCAGATACCCCATGGCCTCACCTAAGCTATACTAGAAGTAAAGGCTGCCTCCCTACAGAAACAGGCCCAGTATGCTGTAATTCAAAAGGACAGCATTGGGAAGGACCCAGAGGTCACCTAACACCTAATTCAACATTCAAGAGAACCGAGATGAGAGAAGCAACCAGGCAAGGGAATGCAGCATCTGTGGGGGCACAAAGCACGTCTCTGCCTGGCACTGTGCCCATGACACCACTGTGCCTCTCAGAGCTACATCTGGAAGTCAGGGAGGAATCAAGGACATAACAGCACTGCCTGGAGAGTCTATAGCCCTGCAAAGCTCTGCACAACAAATTATTTCAAAAGAAGAAGGTCTTACTTTGGCACAAGGAGGTTCCCACTTATGAGTGGTGAAGTCATCAGCGCCCTGCCATCCACCTGCCTGAATTAACATGTGGAAGCCCAGGCCAGAGCAGGCAACTCTATACAGCACATCCTACATGAGGCCAAACAGTCACTCACTGCTCCCCAAGTGCACCTAGCACATTCCACATTCCCGCCGATGTTCTTCCGCAGCCAAATCCCCATCCTCACCCCAGCCAGCTCCTGGACCGGCCTCCCTAGGTTTCCCTGGGAGGCTTCCCCAGCCAAGGCCAGAATGGATTTCCTGAGCTCCATAGGAGCAGAGGGTAAAGCACTGGCTGCTGCATCAACCAGGCTGGCTCTCTGTCCTCTCCACATGCAGGTGTGACCTCCAGCACTACATTCATGATCTCCTGGTGTTCATCTTCCCACTTACCAAATGGGAATAGTAACAGTTCCCTCCTTGTGGGCTTATGTAAATAAGATTAACCCACGTACACAAATCATTTGGCACTGGGGCTGTCACTCAAAACCTGGGAGACAGGATTGCTTCCCTAGGCGATCTTATTACACGTGTGGTTTTGATTTATGTTCCTGTAGGTTTGCATTTACCTTCTCTTCTGAAGAGAGACCTAACTCCCGGCAGAGACAGTGTCATATTTCCATTTTGGCTGTACCTGGGCCTGTACATAGTACTCAGTGAGGGTGGGGTAAACTGGAGCAAACTGAAAGCAAAGAGTTCATCACAGCACAGAGCAGAGGGCTACAGTCTTTATTAAAAGCCTGTGATGGCTGCTTTCTAGATGGAGGGTTCTAGGTGGAAATGGAGAGTAGACGATAACCCTTCTCTGTCATGGTTAGTGTGCCCAAAGGTTTGTTTGAGGAAAGTAACAGGAATAACCTCCACCTATCCAGGACTTCAAATGAGTTCTTTGTACTCAGTACTTCATTTAATGTTTACTAAAACCCTGTGAAGTAGACATTATTATTCCCATGTATGGAAAGGAGAACTGATGCTCACAGAGATAAAATCAGCTACGAAAGTCAGATGCCACGTGTGCAGCAGAGCTGGAGTTTGAGCCCAGGCCTATCTGATCCACAAGTCTAGGCTGCATTCTGGTCTGGGCCTTTTGTTTTTCTGGGCCTGTTTTTGTATGGCCCCCAAATTAAGATAAATTTTACCTTTTCAAGTTATTAATAGAAGATTAGTATTTTATGCCATGTGGAAATTATATGAAATTCAAATTTTAGTGTCAATAAAGTTTTATTAGGATGCAACAACATCTGTTCACTTACCTAATGTTTGGCCACTTTTATGCTCTGTGCTTTGGAGGGTTTACAGGCAAGAATGCATGCCCTGCAGAGCCTGGAATATGTACTCTACCTTTTCCAGAAAAGGTTGCTGACCCCTCATCTATGTCATGCTGACTCTCACAGAGAAACTTACTGCAAAGAAAACTTCCTTTTCCATAAAAGTTAGACTACAAAAAGGGTGCTCATCCGTACAGCAATAATTCTTAGGGCCTGGATCCTGACTTTCTTCATGCATACTGAGCCAGCCCTGGTTCTAGCTGTCACCAAGCACCCAGTGGGATGTAGAAGGCAGACTGGAGGGAAGCCACCAGCCTCTGAGAGGCAGGGCAGGATGACAGGCCAGAGCAAGCCTGGAAGCAAAAGCGAAGGTATTTAGATCCAGAAGCCAGCTCAGCGTCATGAATTCCTTCACCCCCTTGATTCATGGTTTCCTGCCACATCTTGTTCAGCTGTGGACGTGCCTGGGCCCCAAGCAGGGGCAGACAGGCTGGAAATGATGAAAGCATGGGGGCTCCAGGCCCCACGATCCTGTATCCAGCCTCCACCCTGACCGTGGGCAGAGGCCCAGCTCCAAACATCCCTCCCCCTCTGGAGTCCTCAGTCTCTTGGCTGTAAACTGAGAGGTTGGCGCAGCTGTTCTGGGCTGTCTGCCTCTCGCACCTGCCCAGAGCAGGCCTTCTCCTTCATTGCACCCTCTTCAGGGAGGCTGAGCCAAAACCTTGGGCTCCTCTGCTGTCTCCCATGTGTGTGTTACTGTCGGGGAGCAAAGCTGCTCTTCATGGCATTGCTTCATCCGACAAGAGCTTCAGGCACCTGCTGGTTGTCCAGGTTTGTAGAGATACAAGACAAGCAAAAGAAAGGGAGGAGTTTCCTATTTGTTTCATGACCTAAACAGTACAGCTGAGAAGCTACAGGATGATCCCAGCAAAGTCAGATCTCTTGAAGAAATGCTGAGCACTGGGTATAGGCTTGGCATGCATCGCTTCACCTCCATGCTTTGTACTGATGCCACGAGACACACCTGTGGCCCAGACAGCCTTGGATCCATTTTACAGATGAGAAAACACTGAAAGGTTGCCTGGAGATTTAATGACTGTTACAAGTGCAGCCACTCCAGGCATTTTTTTTCTTTCCATGCTGGGGATTCAACCCAGGGCTGAACACATGCGAGGCAAATGCTTTTACCACTGAGTTAAACCCCAGTCTAGTTAGGCTTTTGATGCAGACCTCACTGATTCCAAAACCTGTGCATCTTTGAAGAACTGGGCTTGCATTCTGCCAGGCTTTGCTGGGTGCTTGTGTGGGTGCAGAATATAGATGTCAAGGCAAATATCTTCGGAGAAAAGAACCTTATTTAAGAACCTACACAGCAGCAGCAAGAGCACTAGATCAGTAATCAAGTCTTTCTTTACTGAGCCACATATCTCTGGCTGAATTTTTTTCTTCTTTAGGTCTGTTTTCCCATCTGGAAAACTATAGCAGAGAGACTGACAAAGTGATTTCAAAACACTACCTACTTTCATCACTCTCTATGCTGCTTCTCAAGTGCTATGCTTGACTGCAGGATTCACAGCTCATCTCTGGCCCCAGCTCACAAAGCTCAAACAAGGTGACTGCATCAGAACCCTAACAGAACGCGATGATGCAGAACTCATCAAATAGAACTGGACCATACGGGTTCAAACTGCAAAACTAAATTTCAAAGAAAGATGCAAACCAGTTCCTTCCCTCACTCCATCCCGTTTGGTGTACATGGAGCTCTTTTTCCAAGAGTAGCCCATGCTTTGGAGGCATGTAAGTTTCAGAGGCTTTTGAGGCCCAGCCATCAAAGAGGGAGCTGGGGTGGGGTAGTGGCAGAAGGATGAGATCTTAAGGATGGAAGTGTTTTGATAAAGTATAGGCAAAGATTTTTTTTTAAGTAAAAAGTAGGCCCGGATTTAGCTCAGTGGCACAGTGCCTTTCTGATGAGCATGAGGTCCTGAGTTTGATTCCCAGTACCCCCCAAAAGCATTACAATACAAAAATAAAAAGTCAAAGACCTTTTGAGGCAACTGTGAGGTTATCAGTTAATTTTAATGAGAATTACCTGGAAGTAAAGGAAACTGGATATATGGGTGTCTTCAGGGATATCAGCAAGTTATAAATAGGAGCTGGCATCCTAGACTCAAAAAGTGCTCTAAGCACTAAGATCCTTGTTTGTAATTGTTGTGGTTCATATCTAGAGGGGCCCCAAGAGCCTCGTGTGCTTAGAGGTGTGGCTTTGGGGAGGGGATTGGATTATGGGGCCTATAGTTGCCTTGCTGTTAGGAGGTATGGCCTGGTTAGAAAAGGGGGTCACTGGGGGGAAAGGAGACTGGGAGAGTTCATCTCCCTTCCCAGCCCCTCCCTTTACTCCCTCTGCTTCCTGTCTACCATGCAAGGGGCAGCTTTCCTCCACTGTGCTTTCTTCTTTGGAGCTGGCCTACCCTGGATGAACATTAAGACAAAATAAAACTCTCCTCCCTTAATTTGTGTGTGTTGGGTGTTCTGTTTCAGCAATGAAGAAAGTGACTAAAACACTAATACTATTGTCCAATAAAAAAAGAGCAGGAGATCCCTAGAGAAATGTCTGATTCTAGAAGGAATGTGACAAGAATTATACAATGAGCCTAGAACATCTAGTACCACCAGAAAGTAGGGAAGTGCTCAAAGAATAGAAAAATAAAAATAATGTAACAAACTAACCTGCAATGATGAGGGAATACCAAGGAACACCAGAGGGAACCAACTGAAAAATCTCCCTATAGACAAAACAGGAGAATTTTGAGCAACAGAATAAAGCAGTATTGATGTGTAACCAAAGTATAAATGAAATGTCCATGAACCTACACAGATCTAAATACATGATTGAATAAATGACCAAGGGCAAAGAATTCCAAGTAATTTGTGTGGATAATCTGCCCTCCAGGAGGAGAAGCAGAACTCCCCTCTCCTTCAGCGTAGCCTGTACAGAGCAGCACCATTCCAGAGAGGACAGCATGGGCGGGGGGAACATACTGCCTCAGCCTGGTGATCAGGGTCAGCATCCACAGTGGTCCATTACTTTGATAGTATATATTCTTGCTAAGACATGATAAAAATGACACTTTACCTCTGTGATCTTCTTCAAACCCACAACCTTAATCTACTCATGAATTAAAACATCAGACAAATTCCAATAGATCAAGCAGGAGCCTAAAGTGGTATCTTTCTATGGTCTGTTGGCCATTTCAGAACTTTAGAAATGTAATGGTCAATTCATTAGAAAGTAACAAATAACTAAATAAATTTTACAAGAGAACTTCAAGATGGTAACCAGGTAGGCAACAGAGAGAACCTTCCAGAGGAATGCCACTCAGACAAAGGACAGAAGGGAAAGAGGTGGGTATCCTGAACTCAGGAAGGATCTGAAATGGGAATTGAAGCCCTCAGAGAGACTGAGCAAAACCTCTGCTGGAGGAAAGGATCAGAGATCCGCCATGGCGCAGTCGGAGGGAGAGGAGAAGGAGGAAGTCACTGCTCCAAGCACACCCATGGCCTGCGACCTCATTCTGGCATTCGCAGCTTCAGCTTTGGAGGCCCACGCTCACGGAAGCCTCCCAACTTGTCCAGAGGAGAGCGGAGTTTCGAGAGCTGGTCCAGGGCTGGAGAGAGGAGGGCGCAGCCAGGAAAGGAGGCAATGTCAGTCGGTAGCAGTTGTCAGACCCAGTGTGAGAATGAGAGGTTGTGACAGCCACTGGGGCAGAGTCCCCACCCTGCGGCAACCTTCCTAATCAGCGCCTGGAGAGAATCAATGCAACTAGTACACAGCGCACCACACCCGGCTCTGCGCCTACCTCAAGATGGTGGCCCCCTGCCTCTCAGCTGGGTGAGCAGCTACCGGCAGAGAGCAGCGGGGAACCTCAGCGGTGAGCTGCAGCGGCTCCCAGGGATCCGGCAGAGGAGTGGACGGGGGCTCCAGCACCACAACAGGAGGGAGATGCAGATGGAGGTGGATCACGTGGCTCCACGCCTTTCTCACTCCAACATCAGGCAGGAAACACGAGCTGGATTGCCGGGGCTCAGCTCCCACCCTGAACTCTCTCTGGGAGCACCTTGAGTCTCGGTGGCTTGAGCAAGCACCGCCTGTTCCTGCCAACAATGGGATGAATCCACTGTCTTCAGGACTCACCCCAAACTATTAATGTGTACACCAAGAGGGTCTCCTTACAGCTTGCACATATGAACCTTGCATGACCCCGCGGCTGCTCCGCTGTGGGTCCCGCGGCTGCTCCGCCACAGTGGGCCCCGCGATTGCTCCGCTTTGGGCCCTGCGGCTGCTCCGCTGAGGGCCCTGCTGAGGGCACCTCACAGACTGGACCCGCCCCCACCCATAGCACAGTGATGGGGTGGAGTTGGGCGGTCCGCTGTGAGCATATGTGCTTTTCCACCTCCGACCATGGCAGTTTGTATACACCCCTGTATGTTATAGTATAGTCTGAGGCAGCTGTATCTCTTCCCAAGGCAAGAGTCCAAGGATATAGATAAACCCAGGAGTACAGTTATTATCACAGGGAAGATGACTGATTGAGTGGTAGGGCAACGGAGATGAGGGAGGAGAAAAACTGAATGATCAAATGGGTCATCATCTGTGTAACTGAGTAACAAAGGTAAAGGTAACATTATGTAGGACAGCATCCAGAGCTAATTCCCTTCTGTGTTCTCTATAATTCTGTATTTCCTCAACTGTTTTTGTATTAACAGAAGTGAAGATAACTTTATATTATACAGCATCCAGTGCAAATTCCTTACTATCTTCTCTATAATTTGGTATTTCCTTTAATGTTTTTGCGTTAACTAATATGAAAATAACATTATGTAATACAACATCCTGTGGTAATTCCCTACTATATTATGTATAATTTTGTATTTTCTGTATTGTTTATGGCTTATTCTGGTTCGTAAGTCTCCATTCTTTTGTCTTTAAAATAAAATTTAAAAAAAATTCCAATAGAGTGCCACTTGTGGTGGTGCATGCCTGTAATTCCAGCACTTGGGAGGCCAAGGCAGGAGGATCCCTGTGAGTTCAAGGCCACCCTGAACTGCATAGGCCACCCTGTCTCAGGAAAAAAAAATCCACAAAGAAAACAAAAACAAAATTTCAGTAGAAGAGCACCCAGTAAAACATCTGACCAGCCCTCTCAAAACCGTCAAGGTCATTGTGACACTATGATAATTTTGTTTTGTTTTATCTATGGTTCTTGGTTTATAACTTCCTCTTCAAGGTAGGCCATAGAACCTAGAATTTCTCTTCCCTAAGGCAGGTCAAAGAAACCCAATCATCCCCTGCCTTTCTGCCTTAAAGGTGGTCATAAGGAAATTCTCTGATCTATTGTGTCGACAGTAAGCTGTAAGGCCCCCATTTCAGAAAGGATCCTACTCCATACTCCAGGGGAAGGAATGCTGTGCAGAGAGGCCAAAAAGAACCTGAACAGATGGACCTCAGTGGATTTTCTCACCCAGTCTATTACCACTAGACACAGGCTTGTATACAATCACATTCCTCCAAGATGTCCATGTCAATCAAGCTGAGTAAACAAAGGCTCCATAGAAACCCAAAAAGTGGGGTTCAGAGAGTTTTGGGGAGGTGGGGTGCCCAGAAAGGACAAGAAAGCTCCATTCCCCTTCCCTGAACCCTCACCCTATGCAGTTTATCTTCTGCAAAGCCTTTGTAATAAACCAATAAATGTGAGTTCTGTGAGGTACTCAAGTAAATTAACTGATCCCGGAAGGAGACTGTGAGTTCCTCGATTCATGGCTTGTCAGTCAGAAGCCCTGGGGCTGACAAATGGCATCTCAGTGAGGAGGGCCAGTCTTTTGTAGTTCTCAACCTGTGGGGTGTGCCACTGTTCCCAGAGCCGTGTCAGAGTTGAGCTGAATGGGCAGATGCCCAGCGGGTGTCTGCCGCAGACCTGATTGCTTATGGGCTGGTGGGAAGAAGACTCCACACATTGGGGACCTCAGAAGGGATCTGTGCGGTGAGCACACACCAGGAGAAACTGAGCTAGCTTCTCCTGTGTATCCTCAGAGTCATCCAAACAAGGAAACTCTAAGAAACTGTCACGGTTGAGAGGAGCCCAAGAAGGCATGACAAGGGACTGGAAGGTGGCATCCCGGATGGGATGGTTATGCAAAAAACAAAAATTGACGCCAAAAAAATAACCTGTAGTTCTTTGATAATTTAACACTAACTCTGCCTATGAGAAATACACTTTTCTGCTTTATTTCTAGAGCAGAAATCAAATTATATATACTTTGCTCAATTGTGTACTTATAATAATCACTAACAGATGGAAACCTTGAACAGGAAAAAAATTAGGTAAAAGTTAAGGAAATCCGAATAAACCTGGACTTTATTCCATAGTTGTGTACCGATACTGGTTCATTAACTGTAACAGATACAGACTATTAATCTATGATGTTAGTAACGGAACACCAGGTGTTTATAAGGAGTACACAAAAACTTTCTGTGATACCCACTCAACTTGTTCTTAAACCTAAAATTGTTCTTTAAAAAGATAAAAGCTAAAAAAGCCAGGCGAGGTGGTGCACAGCTATAATCCCAACACTTGGGAGGCTGAGGCAGGAGGATCGTTTCCAGTTGGAGGCCAGCCTAAGCTACAAAGTGAGCTCAACCCCAGCCTGAGCTGTATAGTGAGACCCTGTCTCAAAAAGACAAAAAAGATAAAACCTACTAATGAAAAAGTAAACTAAAAGAAAATGTGACTTGACCCAAGAAATTACCTTTGACAAGCATTGTCATAAACTCAGGGTAAAACTGCCCCTAGAACCTACTTTCCTATGAGAAATTCGGAGAAAGGTACCCTCTCCTCAGTGGGACAAAGCCAGCAGATGTGAGTCTCGAGACCTTACTTAGTCCTGCCTTGTGCCCATACAGATAGCCGTGTATGGAGCCGCCTAACCGGCAGCTTTCCCTGTCTCATTTACCTAAGCGGGCCAAGTATTCTTAATCAGAAATCTAAAATCCTCTGAAATCTAAAACTAAATGCTGACATTATGCCACTAGTGGAAAATTCCATGTGTGACCTCATGGGACAGGTTGCAGTCAAAACAGAGGCCCACCAAAAATATTTTATAAAATAACCTTATTACATTAATTGTATCCCTTAGTTATTGCTGGCAGATCAGGCCCACAATCTCCCAAATGAGTGGACAGCAAAGGCTTAAATAAATAAAACACCTGAAATGATTTCAGGGTTCCAGGAGGGTTCAATCCTATTACAGATTTCAAGATTCTCTGTGTTAACCAAGACTTCCCTGAGTGGCCCATATTAATAGGTTTTCAAATGAAGGAGGAGGATCTGAAGAAAATGTAGGAATCTGGGCAGGACTTACACAATTCTCCAAGTAATACTTATGTTCATTTAGGAGAACTGTGTTCCCTCCAGGAAGGCCTTTGCTGCAGGAGTGAGATGCCTGCAGCTAGTCTTTTCAAGTTAATGCAGGTTCGAGCCAAATGTCCCGTGTTGTGACCTTGTCTTGTCCTGTGAAGCCTCATGGCTTCATCCACATTACAGGCCTCAGTAGGGACCAGGGACTCTCAAGTAAACATGGAAAGCCAATTGGTTAATACAAGTCCTGCTCAGAGCTGCCTCATAGTGGTCATCATAACCTCCAAGCTTTGTGTGCGGTAAGATGTAAATGAAACATGAGTGAATTTCATGCTTAGTCTTGCCCCCCCAAGACTGTGTCCTTATAGACTATATGCAAATATTATAAAAGCAAAGCACGAAAGCCTGCGATCAGAAACACTTTTTTTTTTCTGGAGAGCTGCCTCTCTTTAAAATTTTTTCATTAGTATGTTTTCAGTACGTAATGATTAGATTTATCATGGGGCATTGGTACATGTACATAACACATCTTAATTCTTTTTTTATTTCTGACCCACCTCATCCCTCTTCAGTCCTTCCAACTCTTGGTCCCTGCGGTGGACTGACAACTGGTGATCAACTTGAAATACCTAGCTGAACTGAACCAGTGTGGTGCTGGGGCGTGGGAGGCCCACCTGAGGACTGTTGCCCGCAGCATAGCAGGCAGAACTGGAGAAGAAGAAAAGCTGCTGGGAGCTGTTGGAAGCTGTAGGAAGCTGTTGATTTTCCTGGAGGAGCTTGTCACACTGGTTCTTCTGATGAACTTGGCTGTTCTCATTGTCGATGGAGCTTGGGACCTTACTGTCTCTGAGAATGTCTACAGTTCACTTTGGGGGAGCTCTGGTCCTCACTTCGAGCATCACTTCCTGGCTCCGGAGGGGAAGATGGTGCACTGCTCAGTCTCCTGGAGGGGCTTGTTGAGTTGGCTTTCCTGATGGGAACTCAGCTGTTCTTACTGTTGGAGGAGTTCAAGACCTCACTGTTGCTGAGGGTGGTTGTGGTACCTTTTGGAGGAGCTCTGGTCCTTACTTCAAGCAGCGCTTCCTGGCTCCAGGGCAGATTCCTCAGCCTGCTAGCATCCCATTGGCACAGACTTTCTAGCTTCCACCACTGACCTTGGGGCTTTCCCAGTGCAGAACTGTGAAACAGGCCTGCGTGAGACATTGTTCTGGGCTCTAAGCCTCCAGCTGGACTTGTGAGAGACATTGTTATGGGCTGTAGGTCTTCAGCTGGACTCATGCAAGATGGTACTGTAGGATCTAGGCCCTCAGCTGGATTCTTTGATCTTTAATGCAAGGACAGATTTCCTGCCCTCCTTTTGTATATGACGCCTTGGGTGACTATTATAAAGTAATCTTATAATTAAGTGTCCCATACTGTATTGTTTCCTCTTGTAAAACTCCAAACTAGGGGCCAGGGATATGGCTCAGCAGCACGAAGGCCTGTCTGGCAAGTGCAAGGTCCTGAGTTCGATTCCAGGTAGCAAAAGAAAAAACTCCAAACTGTAACAGTCCCCTTCTAATTTGCAAAAGTTCTATTCTAATTTCTTTATTCAATTGTTTTATTTTTTCATCCCTTCCTTCCTATCCCTCCCCGCCCCTCCATCCCTTTTTTCCCCTTCCATTTGAAAAAGATCTCTTTACTTCCTATTAGCTATCTTTTAGTTTCTTCATTATTTACATTTTGGCAGTTTTTCATACAAGAGAAACCATGCAATTTTTAAGCTTGTGTGTCTAATTTATTTCACTTAATATCAGAAATACTTCTGGTCCCAAACTTTTCTGATAAAGGTTACTCGTCTATGAGCCTCAACTACACAACTGCAGGTAAGAGACCAGGGAGTCTAGGGTGAGGCCCATAGCCAACTGGCTCCCTGCATCAAACCTCAGTGCAGGCCTATCTTTAACATCCCTCTAAACTTCCTCATCTATCTCTTTAGCAAAAGAAGGAAGATCCTAGACTCAGACCCTTTTATAGGCAACAGCACCCAGCATAATAGCATTTGTGGGGTTGTTTTGTTTCTTGGTTGTTTTTGAGAGAGGGTCTCGCTATGTAATGCAAGCTGGCCTTGAACTCACTTATGTAGCCCAGGTTGGTCTTGAACTCACAGTGCTCTTCCTGCCTCAGCCTCCTGAAGGCTGGGATTACAGACTTGGGCTGCCATGTCTGGCTTCACTATAATGTTAATACCATTTTTGGTTTTCTTTTTTTTAATTTGATAGCACCTTTTTACTTACGAAGAATATGCTAGTTTTTAATTTGGAGTAATAATAGAGTGTTTCCTTGGTAAATAATACAAAACAATCACTTTCAACTCACTTTTCAGAAAAAGGTTCTAAGTTTGAAAACAGTCTGGGGGAGATGGTATGCATAATACGCACTATCATAAGTCATTGAGGCAATAAAAGTGGGTATCCCTTATTAGAGGACATTCGGCATGACCTATGAAACTTGTAAATGCATGTAGCTTTGATCCAAGGTTGCCATGTTTTATTTCTGTCACTTTAACTTCAGAGATGCTGACTGTATTAGTCAGCTCAGGCTGGGTAATTTATTTATTTTTTATTTTTTATTTTTTTAAAGATGTGCAAAGGAGTTTATTGAAAAGAACAGTCAATGCTTAAAATTTTCTTTTCTCTTGACCAGTTTTGCATGCTTGTATCTGGTAATCAGAACAACTGATCTGAAAACAATATGCAGTATAAGGACCATTGTTGAACTCCTACCATCCTGTATGGTGAAGCTCTGCATCATTTCCAATTTCTTTATTACTTGTTCCCGTCTTTGATTGTCTGCTCGATCTTGCATTCTTACATCCGGTGGACAGAGCAGCTTCGCTGACGATAAACGTATGTGATGTAGCTACCGTTGTCACTCCTATCGTTTTGTTTTGAGGTCAGGTGTTGTTTTCACTTTTGTCTCCATTGTTGTTGTTCTGTTAGTTTTTTTACATAGGTCAAATGATGGTTACTATTAAGGGAGGATGGGGATGATTGAGATCAGGAGCAAAGAAGGATTCTGGATGGCTGGCCAGGTGCAGTATGTCAACGAAATGTTTATGCAGGAATCTGGAGTCAGTTGGTCAGAAAGTCTTCTCTGTCCCCAGAAAAACATTTGAGATCAAAATTAAAAATATTGAAAGTGATGTTCATTTCTTTTTCTTAAATCCTGCTACCCGTCCCCTGACTTCAGTGGGTCTCATCTGAATTCCACTTAGCAGATGCTCAGTCGGTGTATTCCTCAGCCAACGATCTTTAGGATCACTTTACAGGATGGGTAATTTAAACAACAGAAATCTATTTCTCACAGCTGGAGGCTGGGAAGCTCTAAATGAAGGAGCTGGCTGTGGTGGTTCATTTTAGATGTCAACTTGACTGAACTAAGGAATACTGGAGAATGGTAAAGTATTATTTTGGGTGTGCTTGTGAGGGTGTTTCCAGAGGAGACTGGCATGTGAGTTGGTGGGGTGAATGGGGAAGATTCACCCTCACCCCTCAATATGGGCAGGCATCATCCGGAGTGGGGGTGGGGAGGCAGAACCAAAATAAAAGTGGAAGGGCCTCTCCCCTTCCTCTCTCCTCCTCCTCCCCTCAGAAATTGGATACTCATCTTCTCCTGTTCATGGATATCAGAACTCCAGGTTCCCTGGCCTTTTCATTTTAGGATTTACACGGGGTGCCCAGGTTTTCAGTTACAGCAATAGTTTCTCTGGTTCTAAGGCCTTTGGACATAGAATGAGCCAAGTTACCAGTATGACAGGGTCTGCAGACAGTCTGTTGTGGGACTTCTCAGTTACTCTGAGGGCATCAGCAATCCCCATAACGAATCCTCTCTGACATATTTATCTGTCATCTACCTATCATCTATCATCTGTCTACTACCTACCTACCTACCTACCTACCTATCTCCATCTCCTGCTCTTTTTGTCATTCTGGAGAACCATAATACATGCCTAATTCAGTTCTTGTTGAAAATGTTTTTCCTGTTGTGAACAACCACCTTCTTACTGCATCCTCACATGACAGAAAGGTCTTCTGTATCTCTTCCTCTTCTTATAAGAGCACCAACCCTGGGCCAGGGATATAGCTCAGTGGCACAGTGCCTGCCTGGCAAACACTAGGCCCTAAGTTCAATTCCCAGTACCAAAAAAAGAAAAGCAGCACCAACCTTATTATGTTAGGGTCCCCACCATTATGACTTCATTTAATTTCTATTCCTCTTTATAGGTCTTATTTCCAAATATTATCATAGTGGGAGTTAGGGCTTCACCATATGAATGGAGGGGGGCACACAATTCACTCCATAACACCTATGTATAAACAAAATGAAATACACTCAATTATGGACTCAAAAATACGATAGTAAAAGAAAAATCAGAGACCAGGTACGGAGGGACAAATTTATAGTCCCAGCTACTCAGGACACTGAGGCAGGAGGGCCACTTGATCCAGGAATTCAAGACCCACCTGATCTGAGAAACATGGCCAGACTCTGTCTCAACAAAAGCAAAATTTTTTAAAGCAAAAATTAATTTATGGTCACCTATAAATCTTTTTCTATTTCTTTCTTTTTTTTTTTTTTCTTTTTGATGTAGTAGGAATCAAATTCAGGACCTCACGCTTGTTGGGCAGGTGCTGTGCCACTGAGCTCCCTGACTCACCTATGAATCTTGAATGTGCTTTTGGGATTCCTACAAAATATAGAAATCTCAGCTTAAAGTTTTTACAGAAAATTTTTAAATGACAAATTCAATGGTTACTAAAAAAAGACATAAGGAGAAGTTTTCAAATACATTAATTTTGCTTTTGTAGTTTTCTTCTGTTGTCTTCCTTTTTCAAGGTTTAGAAGTTCCACAAAGCCTGGGAAAGCTCGTAACAGGCACTGTGGCCAGCGGCAGCTGAGGTGAGAATCTACACCCAGCTCCAGAACCAAGGCCACCTCTGAGATGTCAGAACAGGCAAACATGGGGTGCTGCACACACATCAGCACTGCTAAAGAGATGCCTCCTGCCTGCCCCCACATAGATGCTGGTGTTGTGTGGAATTGAGACCAGGGGATATTTCCTCTCCTGCTGCCAGGTCACAAAATTACCCACTAGAAAAGGGGCTGTCCCACTTCTCTCAGTGTCTCCCTACGGCCTTCTAGCAACTCCGTAAATCACTGAGGCCCTGTACAAAACTCCTCTCCAAAAGCCAGGCATGGTGGCACATGCCTGTAATCCCAGCACTCAAGAGGCTGAGGCGGGAGGATTATTGAAAGTGTGAGACTAGTATGGGCTACAGTGTGAGCCCAAGGACAGCCTGAACTGCATAATGAGACCCTATCTCAAAAAAAAAAAAAAAAAGAACTCTTCTTCAAGATCTCCACAGAGAATCACTGCTAAATGAAACAAATGGGGGAATGAGTACTTGATGAAGGCTGATTGAGACACGAGTGGAAAGAAACTGAGGTCACAAGGAAGGGAGTACAAACTGATGCCCGGCCTTTGTCTTTATGAACAGCCTTCCTGCCACCTCCTTTTCATTCCCACTGGAGATTGCAGCTGAGGGTAGGGTCGGGTATTTGCAGCTGCAAATGTGAGCCAGATAGAGGTATGAAAAGTGTGCGGTCAGTTTTTCCTTCTTTCCTCCAGGGACCCAAGGGTGAGCTGTGGGGCAAACACCAAGTCTGATCCCATCGGTTTCACAGGATGTGTCAGCTCTGTGACCAAATCTACCCTTGCACCTCAGAGAGTACACAGGAAACAGCCACCCATGGTGCACTTAACTGTCCATGGTATATACAAAGATCAAAGCATTACTCATGGCTTGTATCCATTTATCTACCTAATTAATTCTTGTCTTACTCAATGCCTAGCCTGTGCCCATCAATCTGTCTAGTCTAGCAGGGATCCTGTGAGCTTAGTCCACACAATCAACTATACTAATAATAATACTAACAGCTAACTTTGTGGGCCTCTTTCTCTGCTGGCATTTTGCTGAGCACTCCATTCATTTCAGTTAATTCTCAGAGAAATCCCCTGAGAGGAAGATTGCTCTTATCTCCACTTTACAGACAGGGAAACCCATGTTGAGAAACATTAAATATCTTCTCAGACACATGTAACTAGGGAGAAACAGAGTCAGGAAAATCCAAGTAGTTGGCTTGGGTCCACCCTGTCTTCTTGTTGCTGCGCCAGGGTTACTGGTGGACTTTGCACATGCTCATTACAGAATGAGATAGAAATTTTTAGCTGGACCCAGACCTGTCATTCACAAAGACCTATCCTCAGTGACACCCCACCAACCAGCCACCTCCATTCAGGCTCTGCACAACGACCCTGTGGGACTTTTGCACTTGTAGCTAGCACTGTTTGAGCCTTGCACATCTCCTTTGAGCCTCACAGCTGTGCTGTGGAGTAGACAGGGCAGTCCTTTAACCCTACTCAACAAATGAGGAACTGAGCCCAACAGGGGCAGAGAGACTTGTCAAAGCACAGGAAACATTTGGTGGGCTTGGAATTCTAGTCCTGTTTTCTAAAGCCAAACCCATCTCCTATTGCTGGTCATGCAACAAAGAACCTGGCAAAGAAAGTACATAATAAAGAAAAAGAAAAGGCGAGGCCTTGGTCCTATGGCTTTTCCTCTCACCAGAAATCAAGAAACCGTTCTCTGGTATTTTTCATACCATGATCTGAATAATTGTATTCTTTCAAAATTCTTATGTTAAAATTGTACCCCTGTTGGTTTGTGTCTAGATGTCCCCTCAAAGCCTCAGGTGGTCAGAGTTCTTCAGCGGTGGCTAAATCTAGAGTGTGTGATTGGTAGTGCAATGCTGGGATTAAGAGTACTGAGATTAAGGGTGGGTGATTGCTGGATCAGTCCACTGATTGGCTTGGCACTGCCCTAATCCCTGTAGGCTGAATACAATAAAAGGGACAGGAAAAGACTTGACTCATGCTCTCTCCCTTGGTGCTTTGCTACAAAGCCTACCCATCAGGAGCTTTTGCCTCTCTGCCAGGCCACCCTGCCTTGGAGCCAGATTATGGACTGAAACCTCTACAGACTGCGAGCTAAGTAAACCTTTCCTCATTTAACACTGGGTGTCGGGTATTTTATCTCAGCAATGAGAGAAGTAACTTAGACAACTGCCAACTGATGGTACTAGGGGTTGCCCTTTGAGATATCATGAGGTTATGAGGATGAGGCTTATATGAATGAAATTAGTGCCCTTACAAAAGGGACCCTAGAGAGCTAGCCCCTTCCCCCATGTAAGGACACAAGAGAATGTTGTCTGTGAGCAAGAAAGCAGGCCCTCATCAGGAACTAAATCTGACTTCATTTTTAACTTCCAGCCTCCAGAACTGCAAAAAATAAATTTCTGTTGTTTCTAAACTGCCTAGTTGAAGATATTTTGTTATAGCTGTATGAATAGACTAAGACATCGCCTTGATAAGAAACCAGCAATTCCTTTCCAGTCAACACTTCCCCATTCATCTTCTGGTTCTTTGTATTACACAGCTCCCAAATTAGCCTGGAACTCAAAGCAAGAACATAGCCTGGGCAGAGTAACAGACCAGCCCCTGGATTCTTTCAAGGTGAGAGACCTCACAGTCCTTTTGTAACAGAAAGGAGACCACTGAGCTAAAAGATAGACATGGAGAAAGTGGTGAGGAAGATAATCAAGGGAAGATAAAGATTGTAGGCTACATAAAACTGCTGTATAGTTTCTCCAACATTCATCCAGTGAGCTACAGGCACTCTACTGAGTTTAGGGAGTGAGAAAAGGCATCCATTGTCTGACCTTTTCTTTGATCTTCTTTTTTGCTTTTTCCCCCTCACACTTATCAGGACCACACTGTTCTTGTTGATCTGGTATTATTAAAGGATGCAGGATCCAACAGAGGGATCAAGTGATCGAGTGGGGTTCACAGGGTTTTCATGAGGGGCAAGTCTCAGCTATTTACATGGGATCACTAGAGACAATCGAATAGCCCCAAAGACTAAGTTCCCATAGAAACCTATCAATTTTTCAGCACAGCTATTTACTAGTTACTTTACACAACTTTGGGCAGGTTGCCCGTCCCTTCCACACTGTTTCTTCAACTGCAAAATGAGGCTAAATAAGAAGACCTTGCCCCATACTATTAAGTGAAGATCAAACAGAACAATCTAAATTCTTTGTGAACTAAGCCAACAGATGTCATTATTCCTCATTCACTAACCATCTTTATGCCTGATTGGCTGCTTTGCACAAAGTAAGTACTAGATTCTGTTATTAAACTGTTTTTATTAGAAGAGATGAAAAGCAACACAAATTTAAAAACAAATAGGACCATGGGAGAAATGGTCCTGAAGTGAATTCAGTGCAACCTTGAAAAAGAAATGCCAAGTTCTCCAACCTTTGCACCACACTACAAAGGGCATTGAACCTGACTCATAGGTAACACAAATATTTTTTTACTCCAATGTATTTCTTTGTTCAATACACTCATCCCATTTCCTCTGACTACTCTTCACATGCATCGATATTATAGCAACCTTTTAATCAGTGACCCTCAAATTTGTGGTCTGGTAAAAATATCGTGGGCATTTATTCAAAACACTAATTTTGGGCTGGAGACATAGCTCAGTAGCACAGCACCTACCTGGCAAGCTCAAGGTCCTGAGTTTGATTCCCAGTAAAAAAAAAAAAAAACAAACCAATTTTGGGGTCCCGTATTAACAGAATCTGAAGTGGACTCCATAAATCCACTCCCTGGAAGATGGCAACCTCCCTAGGAGACTCATTTGTTCTTTGGGATCCACCCTATTCCTTAAAAACCTATGCTTCAGCTTAGTTCAGGGCCACAAGGCAAAAACTGTGTCATTTAACTGCCTGGTTCATTGCCAGTGCCCCACACTCAGAAGAGGTACTTGCCCACAAGTAAGAAACAGTAGGAACACCTGCTTCTTAAAGAATATGTAGCTTTTTGCCGTGGAATCATTGCACAGCTTCATCCAGCTGCTTATTTTTAACCCTTAAATTCCAGCAACATTAGCTTTCCTGGATCACAATTTTCTGATACTCTCAGGCTAGATTCACTGAATGGCACACTTCCCAGACCACCCCAACACTTACCTGGTATCTCTTTGTGGATGACTGCTACTTTCCTCCAACTGGAGGGAAGTTTTCCTCCTTCCTTCAGGACAAGAGCTATGGCCCCTTCTCTTTTGTGTTTTCACCATCTAGAACAGTGCTGGCAAACCTATGGCACACGTGCCACAGCAGCCACACAGAGCCCTCTCTGACAGCACTTGAACCAAGTTGCTCTAACACCTGAGCATTAGATGACAACTGCTTTTAAAATAACAACAACAAAAAAACCTAAAACCTCAGTATTCAGGTTTAATTGCAGTGTTGGCAATTTGCAATAAATAAGGGGGCTTGGGACTGCAGTTTGGGCACTCATCTCTAAAAGGTTCGCCATCACTGATCTAGAACCTGGGTTAGCACTAAATTAGTAGAGTTCATTCAGTGGACCACAAAGGAAATAGAGTAGCAGAGGACAGGTGGAAAGCCAGTTGGGATGGGAGAGGGAAGATGCACCCTCTGTGATGTTCTGATATAAGGACATTCGTATCCTAGGGTGAGCTGCATAATGTGTGAGGATTTCAGTGAATAGAAATTTTTATCTTGCCTGTGCCTTAGAGATTTTGAGAGTGGGCATCAATAGATGCTCCTCTTAATGCTGTAGGAGGGTCTTCTAGCTCTTCATACTCACTTTGGGGTGGTTCAATTGGCTGATCAGAAGATCACTCACACTGACACCATCTTATGCGGCAGGACATCATAAATGTACTACTCTTCACCGATATCGGGTTACCTCCCTGTGAAAAAGACATGCTTACCCACACTGCTGAACTCACATATGGCCAGGCGGCTTTCTTTAGCCATGAAATGCAGGCAGACATGATGTGAGTCACTCCCTGAGGGTCAGTTCTGTATATCATCTGCTGAGGTCCTGGAACGAGGGCAGTAACAATAATAATGGATCACACAGCTAACCCGCAGTGAATATGGAATGCGGGCCGGACACGAACACTTGAGAGTTAGTACTGAAACACAACCTGGCCTTTCCTGGCTCATGTTCAGATGCCCACGTGGCTCCTTACTTTTAATCAACGAGAAAAGAAAGTTCACATACAATTGAGTTGTCTTTGTGATTTTTGGAAATATGGAACCTCACTGGGCCTCAGTTTTGATGTCTGTAAAGCGAGGGAAAGAACAATAGTATAATGATTAAAATAGCCAATAGGAATCGAACGCTTATGTGTCAGGCTAAGCACTTTGAAAAACTGTCTCACTTTATTCTCATAACAACATTTTATTATCTTTTTTTATAGACCAGGAAACCGAGGACTAGAGAGGCTGGCAAACTTGTCCAAGGATATTACAAATACTTTGACTAAGAAGAATCTAAGATACTGAGAATTATTGCTGGAAGGAGACCAGTCTGACACCAGAGCCCAACTTCCTGACCACCAGGCTGCACCGGGTGTCTCTAAGACCTCATCTACCTAGAACATGCTAAGACTATTCAGCACTGCCTTATGGTCACACTTGACTCACATCTTCGATCCTGAGCACAAGACCCACTGTCACGAGTGTGCTCTCTGTCAGGGTGGAAGAAATCCATCTGAGCTATGCTCTGACTGCCTCAGAAGAAGGCCCTGGAAGAAGGGAATGGCTGCCATGGCCCACAGAAGAGGCTGTGCTTCCCTGCTGAGCAGAGAGGTCAACTCCAGCTACATCCCCCTCCAAAGTCGCTGTCTCACTGCGTGAGAAATGTGCCACCAAAGCAGAAAGCCTTCCTACTCTTGCCAGATTTTTAAAAGGGAATGAAAATCACTCACTGGAGACATGGTGGAGGCTGCGCTCTCGAGGTGTGGCCTCAGCGTGTGGCTCTAGACTCGTGTTTGCAGCCTTGGATCACAAGGGATTTTGTCCACATTCTCCTCCTAGTCCTCACAGCAGGGGCTCCTCACCTTTTGAGAAAGGACATAGCATCCCGAGCCACAGTGGGGTATGGACCCACAGCAGACAGACCTTCCCCAGCACCCTCTGCCAGTTCTCTTCTTCTCTCAGACTTTTGGGAACCCAACATATTTTTGAGAGGACATTTTTACTATTTCCCTCTCTCTTGATGATACTTATCTTGGAAATGAAAAAGAGATTTAAAGGACCTAAGAAGAGACTGCTTCCTTCAGTGGAACAGAACTCTCAAACCAAAGGTCCCAGTACATCTCTCAGCTCTCGTCCTCACACCTGTGTCCCAAAACATTCCTGACCCCCACTACCTGCTGCAGATTTCATGCTGCCTTTTGGTTGTGGACAGACACTTAAAGTGGGGCTCTGTCACCTTCTAATTGTGTAACTGTGACTGTGTCACTTCCTACAGCCTGCATCTCCTTTTTAGAATAAGAGGGTTGAATGAGACAGTGCTTAGCTATGCCCACAGCAGCATGTCTCCAGGATGCCATGTGGTCTGTGCTTCCGGGGACAATGCTGGCATGACTGTCTGGCCTATCAGCAAGCGTAATGTTGTTGGTTTACCTTTTCCCATCCACTCTCTCCCTGAGTGTTATTGGAAAGGCTGATTCCTTTCCAGCCACACTCAGTCCTCCCTCTGCCCCACACTCACGCGTACATCTTGTGGACGGGATTGCACCTAATGCCCAAAGCCTCTGTTTTGGTCTTCAACATCCCTGGAAAAAGAAATGGATGAATTGTTGTTGGGGCATCTGAGAATTCCACTCATGTGCTTTCTCCTTGTCTTCCAGAGGCAGAATTCATAGAAATTTGGTTCTAGTTTGGTATCTCTAAGAGAGGAGACTTGAAGAATGGAAGGAAGAGGACTGGGAATTGTTAGGGTCCAGAGTAATACAATTCAGCAACCAATTGTTTTTCTACAAGACAGTATTCCACTGAGAGGCAGTGGTCAATGACACAGGTTAGGGAGTTTACCACTGAAACCCTCTGCTCAGGCTCTCTGACTGCTCTCCAGTGCCCTCCATTCAGGGGCTCCTCCCAGGCCTTCCTTTAAGCCCCAAGTTCTTATTCCCTCCCCAGTTCCCTGAAATCCTTCCCCAGACCCCCAGCTGATCTTGGCCCTGACTTATTGGTGCTGACTCAACAAAGACAAGCAGACCCCTCAGGCAGCTGGACAGTGGACCAGGGCCAGAGTCTGCAGGAGGGGGCAAGAAGGCAGGAAGAGGCGAGAATCCATCAATCAGCTTGTCACCAAGTCTTTGCTGAGCCCCCCTGGAGGCTTGGTCCCACGCCGAGCTGCATAATGGGGGTCCCAGAGAAGGCAGGGAAAAGACAGAAGGCTTTATTCTGTGGCAAGTAAGGATATGGAGTAGAAGTTCCTTGGTTTTAGAAGTCCCTAAGCCTTGCCTTACCTTGCCTTCCATCACTGCGTGCTTCTGGGAGGCCGGCCTTAGCGCCCCGAGACAAGGCTGGAGGTTAAGGGTTCCCAAGCTGTTTGCAAAGCTTTGGAGATAGAGTTGAACTGATATCAGTTGTTTATAAGAAGTGGAAGGGTAAATGGAATTTGGGGGGATTTTAAAGTCCCCAAATCCACACTCTGGGTGCTGTCATTGTTACAGGCCCCACATTTCTCTCACAGGCCTGCGGGGTATGGGCATCGCCTGAGTGAGAGCATTGTTCTTCTACAATATCACTGCAGAAATGAACCAGCTGTGACCTCAGTGTCTTTTAACCCCATTTGCACTTGCAGGGCAGATTAAAAGGCCATTAAAGATGGGCAGCCACAAAAACGAGACTCTGGCATGAGAAGGCTGCACTGCCGAATCTGATGGCCCCAAGAAGTGGGATACTAACTTGACTACTTACCACTGGTGTCACGGACACGGAGCAGTCAGTTCGAGGGCCTTGCTCAGCTCACTTAGTGCAAAGGAGGGAAGCAGCTGCCTCGCTAGGCACAGAGGAGAGGCACGACTGCCAGCATGTCTTGCGCACGGCTGTTAGGGAAACTGTGGGCCCTGAGAAATGACGAGTGGGGAGAAGTAAGTTCTAGGCCACTGTCTCATTCTACCGAACCCATATAGCTGTTACCTCGATGAGCAAAGTTATCAAGGGCTCCCTCTGCTGTCCACTGTCTGCATTCCCCTTCTTCTATAAAAGATGAGGCCCACATGCCTTAGTTTGGGGCATAATGAGGCTACTATGTCCTAGGTAACGAGTAGAATTTTCTTTGTTCTTTATTAACATAATCTCTTAAAAACATCATTTCCTTGCCATTCTGTTGTTCTGGCATTTTTCTTTTTTCTTTCTTTTTTAAAATAGGTTCTCACTATGTAGTCTGGGATAACCTTGAACTCATGATCTTCCTGCCTCAGCCTCCCAGATTCTGGGGTTATATGTGTGTACCGCCATGCTTGGCTTCTTTCTCTAGTGTTATGACTTTGTCATAGGCCTGGATGGGTTCTCCCATTAGCAAAATTCTTTACTATATGCCACTTTGCGCATCAGCGTCCTCATCTGTAAAAAGAGAACAGACATTTTCTGATATTCAAGCTAGTAATTGACAGAGATAAAGTTGGATGGATAATGTAACTTCTGGGTCTGAAGCTCAGTTATTTCTACATTATTAAACTTCTCTGAGGTGTGCATGCTTAGACATAGCATTTTACTTGTCTAAGCTTCTTTGTCCTCATCTGTAAAATGGGGAAGACAGTCACATTACTCACGAGTTCAGTGTTAAGGGAGAGAGATGTATATGGAGCCTCTTCCCAGTAGCCCACCCTTGTGCTGCTGTAGGGCACACTTCTGTTCTTACTTTTACTTGGCCCAAACTTTCTCTGCAGAGGGTGTTTCTTTTCCTGTCTTAAAAAAAAAAATTTAAAGGGGAGGAGACTTGGTGATAGAAAGAGCGCTATAAACACTAGCTATAATCTTAAAGGACAGAGTGTTAACGTTCCATATGGGTGATGCTTAAAGTGGAAACAGGATATGACAATAGACAGGATGACCTGCAGGAATCAAGTCATGAAGAGCCTTGTAAAATATGGGTCCACAGTTACCGAGAGCAGGGCTGTGATGGGAACACAGCCATCTGAGTGGAAGACAGTCTGGCCTGTGGCAAAGGGCATGCATTAGGCATTCCGAACAACACCCTCCCAAAGTTATGACTCAGAGACTACAGCGGGGAAGGGTATAAGCAGGTCAGCCCCGAGTTAAAGAGTTGGATCGTTGCTTGGTGGGAGGAAAGGTATAAAGAATTTACAAGAAACAAAGAACCTCAGGAAAGAGAAAGAAAGCGCCACATCACTCCTATAATGCTGTTCTCTGACCTTAACAAATTACACCTTTTCTTACGTGTGTGTGCGTGCGCGTGCGCACACACCACGCGCACACACGCACACACACACACACACACACACACACACACACACGCTTACAACAGAGCTCCCATGTGACAGAAAAGCCCCTTGCCTGCTGGCTCCCTCCCACAAGCATCCCATTGGCTCTGCCCAGGAGCACCATAGTGGGTCTGCAACTATGTAAACTTTTGACCCAATTTGGGGGCCAGGGTCTCTCTTACCTTCCCCTACTAGCTCATGCCTTCATTGTTCAGTTACTCAAGTACAAAGTCCAGTGTTGATGACAGTGCACTGAAACTTTCCTCCTTTGCTGATCTTTTCTCTTTTTTCAGGGGACAGGGTCTCATGTCATTCAGACTAGTCTTGAACTTGCTTGTAGCCTAGGTTGGCCTCAAACTCACAGTGATCCTCCTGCCTCAGCCTCCTGAGTGCTAGAATTACAGATGTATACCATCATGTCCAGCTGCTGATCTTTTCAAGGGGAAAAAAAAAATGACAATCCTAACTGTCATCAGAAACTGAACACTCTTAATTTTTTTTAATAGTATGGAAAAAAGGTAAAATAAAATTTTATAACAAAATAGAATAACAATAGTTTATACATTACATGTTGTTATCTTTACAGGGTACAAGATATGGGCATACAAATTTCTCCAATCGATATTACAGCAGGCATTCCTTTCTAATGAACTAAGAGACGCTGATAGTATAACTGACTTGCATTTTTTCCTTTTCTCTACTGTCCTTTCCCCTTTTCCCCATCCTTTTTCCTTTTGAATAATTTCTTTCCATTTTACAATAACTATTGTAATTCTAGAACTTACTTACTCTTTCAATTTCTCATACCAGGGAGACAATACACTATTTACACATGTAAGTCTAATTTCACTTATGAGCATGGTCTCAAATTGCATGCATTTACATATAAAATTTCAAGTTTGTCCTTCTTTATGGCTAAGTAGTACTCTAGCGTATAAAAATACCACATCTTTTTTATCCATTCCTCGGTTGATGGGCATTTGGGTTGTTTCTAAGATTTAGAAATTGTTCTGCTATAAACATGAGTGCATATATATCACTGTGGTATGATGTTTTTAGTTCTTATGGGAAGATACCCAGAAGTGGAATACCTGGGTCAAATGAAACCTCTAATCCTAGTTTCTCGAGGAATCTCTATATTGACTTCCACAGTGGTTGCAGCAGTCTACACTCACCAACAGTGGAGAAGGGTTCATTTTTCCCCACAGCCCCTCCAGCATTTGTTACTGGTTGATTTCTCAATGATAGCCTTTCTTTCTGTAGTGAGATGGAACCTCAGTGCTGTTTTAATCTGCATCTCTTGAATGACCAGTAACGTTGAACCTTTTTTCATATATTTATGTTCCATTTGTATTTTTTCATCTGAGTGTGTATTCAACTTAGATGCCCACTTCTGCATTGGGGATGTGGACTTGAGGGCTCTCATTTTTTTTCAATTATTTCTATGTTCTAGATAGAAGTCTTTTTGTCTGAGAGACAATTGGATAAACTTTTTTCCCCATTCTCTGGGTTGTCTTTTCACTTTGTTGATTTCTTTTGCTGTGTAAAAAAGCTTTTTACTAAGATGAGATTCTAGTTGTTGATTCCTTAAAGTATTTTCCATGCAGTCTGGGTTTTGTTCATGAACTCTCTACCTATACCTATGTATTCAAGATTTCTATGTAATTTCTCCTCCAGTAGATTTAGTGTTTCTGTTACAATACTTAGATCTTGGATCCATTTTTAGTTTACTGCATAGTGATAGACATGGGTCCAGTTTTAGTCTTCAGCACCATCTATTAAAAAGGCTATTTTTTTTACAGTGAACATGTTTGGGCCCCTTTGTCAAAGATAAGGCAGCAGAGTGCATTTGTAACTGTGCACACTCTAATTTAAGAAACACTTGACAAAAGCTTTTTAATAATTAATTTTATTGGTACATTTTAAGTATGCATAATGATCCCATTCATCAGAGGGAATTTGTACCTGTACATGATATATCTTGATTCTTTTTTCCCCAATCCCAATCCCTTCTTTTCCCTTCAACTCCTGCCCCTCTCCTTATTTACAAAAACTATTTCCATTTTTTCCTTCTTTTCTCTTTTCCCTTCCTTCCTTCCTTCCTTTCCTCCTCCTCTCTCCTTTATTCCCCTTTTGGTATTTTTTATTTGATACTGGGAATTGAACTTACAACCTCACACGCTTGCCAGATAGGCACTGTGCCACTGAGCTATATCCGAAGCGTCCCTCCTGATTCGAACATTTTCTTCCTAAACAAAAATCTTGTTCAATGACATTTTAATGGTACATTATACCTGCGGAAGAGTTTTGCTTGTGTAATTCATAAAAATAACTTCTCATATTATCATCAAAATAAAATACTAGCTTAACGTTTTCTCTTCTAATTGGCAGATCTTACAACATACACTCGTTTGTCTTATGTATGTTAAAGGGGCATTTGTTCCAGAAGGCCTAGAATTAGTCACTTCTTTTCGTCTCCTTTTTTCTTTACCTTAATCCGCTTGATCACTTAGAACATCGTGGAAATTCTAAAGGAGGTTTGCAGTCATTAAACTTCAGTTTTACATACTTCTTACCTATTTTGTACATGCACTCTGCAGTAGACGCTGCTTGGCAGGTTCTTTCTTTACCTTGTATCACCCCCTAGCGTTACATACGATGCTTGCAGTCAATAAATGCCAAATTTTTCTGCTTTGTTCGAGGAATTTATAGTATCTGAGCTAAGTACTTTCCTAATTTACAGATTAGGTCCTCAAATAACGTATGTAAATTCACTACAGTCCAGTACCGAGATGCACTATATGTCTTTAAAAACTACAGGAACCATCAATTTTAATGACACATTATGAAAGTAACTTTCCAAAATCAATAGACAAAACAAATATAATACACTGAATATAATGATATACATGCAATAGCTATTGCTTCCTCATGCTTACAGTAAAGTTTAATGTCAATTTAGGAAACAAAACAGTAGCAAATCACAGAGAAAGAGTTTAGTTTTAGTTCACCATTTTTTTCTTACAGTGATTAGGATCTATTACTGCCACATTATGAGTATTGAAACATTTCTTGATATTTTAAAAATTAAATGCTTCATAGAATTATCTATGATTTAAAAACTAACTAATTCACATGTTTTCTATTGTGTAATGATCACAACTTTCTGGATTGCCTTGTTCATTGGCATTGGCCCTGTAGATTTTATCAGTTCTTGATTTCCCCTAACCAGCATTTCTCTTAAATTCTTCAAGCACATTTTCAGAGCCACCAATACCTACTTACTGTTCCGTACCTTCACCAGTGAACCAGAAATGCTGAAAAAATAGGAACACTTTTTTCTATATGTTTAATAGTATAAACATCCCTTTTTGTCTCTAGCAATATTTTTCTTTAAAATTCTCTTTGTCAGACATTAATATCGCCTTCCATGGGTCACTGTTTACATGTGGCACATTTGCCACCCTTTTACTTTCAACTCTTCTGTGTCTATATGATTTTGGTGTCTGTGTCCTAATGTTATTTATGTCCAATTCCTTCTACTTTAAGTCTCTGGTTCTTACACATTGGTATGTAATTCAGTTGGGCCATCTTTATTTTTTTTTTCATCTTTATCTTCTAATTGGAGCATTTAGTCTATTCGTGTGTGTATGTGGGGGGGGGTACCAGGACTCAAACTCAGGACCTTGAACTTGTCAAGCAGGAGCTGTGCCACTGATCTTTATCCCTGGCCCGCATTTAGTCTATTTAAATGTAATGTTATTATGTACACATTAATATATATATAATGCATGTATAGGTTTAATCCACCATAATACTCTGGCTACTTGTCCCACCAATTCTTTTCCTCTATTTTCTGAGTTCTTTTAATTCTATTTTTGTTGTATTGAGTTATACATTTCTATTCTTTTAATGATTACCAGAGATTACAATGTACATTTGGTTTATAATTTGGTCTCTCCCGTGAGAGCCTGTTTGGAGGTTCTAGCAGGGGAACGCAGCTAATCCTATACCCTTGACCAAGGAACGGCCCTCCTCTATCAAGGGTGGTCATCCTCTCTGAGCAGCCCAGGCTGGCCTTGAAGTTGCAGCGATCCTGCCACTTCAGCCTCCCAAGGGCTGGAATTACAGATACGTACCACCATGCCTGGCTTTCACTGATTTTAGTGATCATCTCCCTTTTCCTTTCTTGAACTTCAATTACACAATTAGAACTCATCACTGTAGTTTCTATGCCTTTTACACGTATTTCTTCTTTCCCATTATATTTGCACTTCTTTTTGGATTTATTTACTTAGAGATAGCATCTGACTGTGTAATTCAGGTTAGTCTTGAACTATCTAGCCCAGCCTGGCCTCAAACTCCTGATGACCTTCATGCTTCAGCCTCCCCAGTACCTGGCTCAGCCACCACACCTGGCTCTCTTCCTGGGGCTGTAGCTTTCAACAGGAGAGCCTCCTTTAGGCAACTCTGCAAGGAGAAGCGGAAATAAGTATGACTCCATTTTCATCTCATCTTCTAGATCTTCTGCTGGTGCCTCCCGTTAACTAACCCAACTAGAAGTCAAAGGAAAGGGAAACCACTTTAACAGCTCATGCAAGGCAGGGATCTCAAAGAACACATAGCTGGCTGATGAAGGTGGTGTATCTGAGACCTAATGAGCACAAAATGATCAGAAGACTATCTCAAGATTTCAATTTAAATGTGGCCAAAGTTATGTTCCCTTAAAAAAAAACACACACACACACATTTCCTGAGGCACTAAAACCTCTAAACTCATCAAATTCACAGCTGAATCTCACTTCCATTACTTGATTTCTTCACCCATACATCCTGGCTACAGGAAGGCCGCACCATAGATGGGTAGGGTTAAGGTACATACTCCATCTGATAGAACAGTCCCTTATGTTCAGTGAAATAATTCCCAGCTTGTACTATTACTGGGCCTTCAGCAAATCACTGTTTATTAGGCAAGCTGTCTCTGGATGGGTGGGGAACATGGAAAAATAAATGAGTGTGGGACTATTGCTGCAATTCCTTTACTTTACTGTCAAAGACTATCCTGCACAGAACAATATCACAGTGATAGGCATTCTTCAGACATACTGCAGATAAGACAACTCTGTTTCTATTATACATCTCACACACGTTCCCCCCCCCCCCGCAGGGGTGGTGCTAAGAATTGAGCCTTGGGCTTGTACATGCAAAGCAGGTCCTCTACCATTGAGCTACATGCCTGGCCCCATGTCTACCCTTAAGATAACAGAATACAGCCCTTTGTATGATGGAAAATAACCAACTGAACCACTTAGCGTAGTAGTCAATTTTCCTGTTGCTGGATACAACATAGACACCCACAACTTAGAGAAGTTTAATATGGCTCAGTTTCGAGGGATTCAGTCATGGTCAGCTGGCTGCAGAGAAGACACATTATGGCAGGACATGAGGGTGCAAACTGCTTAGCTCATGGAAGCCAGGAAAGAAAGCAAGGAAACAGTGCCAGACAGAAAGGGGTCAGGGACGAGATCTAAGCACCCAAAGTCTCACACTCCCAGAAGTGTGCTCCACCAATCCTCCAAACCAATCAAGCTCAACTACCACACTGGGCTAGATGGTAACTATAGGGAATAGCGTATTAGCAGCTTCGCACTGGCCTCTTGTAGTCTACCACTCTCCACAGGCAATGTACAGATCAGCACTGATGAGGGAGGCTCAGGTTTTTGATATGCAGACTTCATCTCTATCATGACTGTTCTGTTCATGGACCCCCACCAAGCAAACACAAAGTGGGGAAGAGCTGACATTCTCAGAATGGGTTATCATCCATTTACAATAATGTCCATGGTGAGTTCTTTTTACTGGGCATTTACATGGGCTACAAATATTAATAATTCTGTACTCGTTCTAAGAATTCTAGCTACGTTCTCTCTTCTGAAATGACCTTACCCACCATTCTTGAAGTATTCCGTCTTCCATTCTTACTCTTCCCAACTACCCCAACCAGCTGATCAATTCATTAACCACTGTTCTCTATCTCAAACCATTTTTTTTGCTGCAAAGTGGATACTATTTTAAGTTCTGTCCAAAAAAGAAAAAAAAATTCTGTCCCATGGGAGTTTGCTTCACCACTTTCAGAGCTACCTGTTTCCACATTTGGCTGTTGCCCATATATTGTGTAGATTCATCCATAAAGCTCTTTCGTATCTTCCATTAGCTGACACAGGGAAGGCCCAAAGAACACATTGAATGTTGAAATGATGCATAGGAACACATGTACATATAGGCCATGAAAATCAAAGCTACATGCTAATTTTTTTTTTAAATCTCCCCTGGTCCAAACATTTCCAATTTTAGAGTGCAACGCTGCTGTACACATCTTATTTTATAATGCTATAGGTCAGGTAACTTCAAGTTGGTTTATACTGGGATTGCACAAAAAATGTTCAATTATCCCGTAAGACAACTACAAACCAGAACTACTTTTCAAATGGTTAATAGATGTTAGGTCATTACAAATCCCTGGTCATTTGGTTTCAATGTCCCATCTAACTCATTAAGATAGTATTAGAAGGTGGGACCTCTCTGGGGTGCTCAGTCAGTAAGGCTTTATAGATTGAAGGGTTGTTCCTTTCTCCCCTGGGCTCAAGACAAACCTCACAATCAGGGTTCTTAGCTTGAACTTCCCCCTAACCTAACCCATACCTTTTAGCTTCAACTTTTCTCTAACTCATGCTTTGGCCACAGGAAGCTCTCCAAATTCCTTCCCTTTAGTCTTCTAACCCCATTCCACCATCCATCAAAACAAAAGCTAGCATGGTCTTGAGTGTTAGTTCCCTTTTTCTTCTAAGGTCTCTATACTCCCAACATCAGTGAGCATTCTGGATCCAAATATATCTACTTGGTTCTCCTGGAGAGGGGGACAGAGATCATTACATTTTATAGGGTGAAAAAACTAAGCACACAAAAAAACTTGTCCAAGGTGACACTTCTAATATAGCAGAGGAAAATCTGAACTACTTCTGACTCTAAACCTCATCTTAATTGCTACACTGCATTTTCTTGTTCTTTTCCAATTATTACATTCCCAAATAAATATAAAAAATTTTGAAGTTTTGGAGAAGGGAAAAAAAATTTTTGACTGAATTACCTGATTAGTCTTCCAAAGCCCATCTGTAAGTTTAATGAGGTATAGTGCTTCATCTCTTTAAGTTGCAAACTTTAAGACTAGTGACCATATCTTACACATTGCCAGTGGTGGTCAACAGCTTAACAGTCTCACACTTCAATCTCCTCTTTATTAACTGCAGCCACAGAAATTTGTGAGTTTTGGCCATTAATTATACACTCACTTTCCAGATTAACAGTCTGAAGGGTCCTGGCCTGTAGGATTGACTATGACATGAAATTAAACTTTGACTCACTGTACCCAGGATGTTTCCTTCCCTGTCCATCAACTTTGGCCTAAAAAGCCATCTATGACAAAATGGCTTTTAGTTTCCTACAGGGAGAAAGTAAGGACTGTTTTAACTTTCTCTCTGCTTGCAACATTTCAAAATTGCTTGTTTCCACCCCTTGGTGGGTCCTCCTCAAATCCCTCAGCTTTTGTCTCCAGAATTTGATCTGTGGCTCTTACCTCAACGATAACCCTTTAACAAGGTTTGAGCTGGGGATATAGCTCAGTGGCATAAGCACCTGTCTGGTAGGCACAAGGTCCTGAGTTCGGTCCCTGGTACCACAAAAAAAAGTCTGTATTTGAGCTGGGGATATAGCTCAGCGGAATAAGCACCTGCCTGGTAAGTACAAGGTTCTGAGTTTGGTCCCCCATACCACCAAAAAAGACAACAAAAAACCAAGGTTTGAGTATCACAATCCCACAATCCAAGCCCCAAACAAATTTACAGAATATATTATCATGGTACCTAGCTACCTGCCCCTTATCACAGCATCCATACAAAGATTTAGGCGACCGCCTATACTTCTAGTAAGAAACACAGACCTTGCTCACTTTTATGTACTGATGCCACGTCCAGTAAAATATCTTAGAACCAAAGATTCAGAAAACCATTGAAATAAAGCAGTAAAATAGTGGGAATCAGTATGGGAAAAGGAAGGAAGGACATACTTTGAGCCTCAACTGTAAGGCAGTCTAACATTGGGAAAACATGGGCCAGGAAGCAGAAGTCGTAATTTCAGCCCTTTCTCCATGAGCTGCTTCCCTGTGATCTTGGGAAAAATCACTATTTCCTTAGCCACAATAATGGATTTCAATCACCTTAAACATTTTAAAAATCTTTATTAGTACATATTTGCAGTGCATGGTTACATTCATCATGTAGTTCAACCACCTTTTAACTGGTGTCATACTCTGGAAGGCTAATGCAACAAAAAGATTTTTAAGTTTGAGCCCAGTCCGGGCAACTTGAGACCCTGTCTCAAAAAAAAAAAGAAAAACATTAAAATGTGCACAGTATCAACGTATCACCAATTAGTTCAATTGGCAAAAGCTAAGATACATACTTAGCCTATAAAATTTATCATCTTATACCATCTAACTACTGGAAGAGAAAAGTTTCAGTAACAGCCAATCTTGAATTCAAATTAGGACTTAATTTCTAAATCTCTTTCCAAAGGGCAACATTAACGCAAAACAAAATGTCTAATAAAATTAACACACCAAGGCAATTTCATGACATAAATTAACCTATTTATTATAGGCTAGGGATGTCTCAAATAGTAGAGCTTCTACTGGTCTTTCAATTCCTTCAGTCTTCTGATGGCTGACTTGACTGTGACTGCAGAAGTGGTACTGTTAAAAAAAATTAAGTTTCCAACAATAATTAAGCATGCTAACACATGAAATAGCAAATAAGTAAATCATGCCTGTCACCTTATAACCCTACAGTCTCTAATTATTTCTCCTGGAAATAATTATATGGAGACAGATTACAAGTATCTTGCTACTCAATCCAAACATTTAATATTAAGATGACTATTCATGCTGGGTGTGGGTGGCCCATAATCCTCTCCGCAGTTCAGAGGCTGAGGGAAGGGATAGCCTTGAATTCAAAGCCAGCGTGGAACACAAAGTGAGACTCTGTCTCAAAAACACCTACTGCTCAGCACCCAATCTTCTGCCAGGTGTAGTGGTACAGCCCTGCAATCCCAGCACTGTAAGACCCTGAGGCAGAATATCTCAAGTTCAAGGTGAATTTAGGCAACTCAGCAAGACCCCACTTCAAAACTTTACAAAAGGGCTGTGGATATAACTCAGTATGAAAGCACTGGGTTGAAGCCAGATTTGGAAGGAGGTGGTTTGTATGCTCAAACTCCTGCAGAATTAGGAAGCAAGCTCATGCATCCTTTTTTTCTCAAAGAGTTAAGGAACAGCTGCTTCAAGAGCCCAAACTAGCCTCATTAAAAAGGAATAGAGAACATCAGAAGAAGCTAACAAATTATCAGAAAGAACAGTAAGGTATCAAGTTCTTTTCTGAAACAGGGTTTCACTATGTAGTTTGTATAGCTTAGGGGCACAGTGGCTGTCTGGCAAGTGCAAGGTCTGGAGTTCAATTCCTGGGATCAAAAAATAAACAAACTGGGCTCAAGTTCACAGGGTCCTCCTGCCTCAGCTTCCCAACTGTGATTACAGAGTTGCACCCACCATGCCTGGCTCTACTGTATTGTTTTAAAGACTCATTAGGGCTGGAATATAGCTCAGTGGCACAAGTGCCTGCCTGGCAAGTACAAGGTCCCGAGATCGATTACTGGAACCAAAAAAAAACCCAAACAAAAATCCTCAATGAGCCAGGTGTGATGGCACATGCCTGTAATCCCACCACCCAGATGGCTCAGGCAAGGAGATCACCACAAATTCTAGGCCAGCCTGGACTACATAGTGCATCTGTAGCTAGTCTGAACTACAAAGTGGAAACTGTCTCTCAAAAAAAGAACTATACCTGAAAACCAGTGTGGATGTATACCGAAATGCTCATTCACTTTTCCACAGCACCAGAAGAGCACCCTTGCTACCCATTTTCCTTTCTACCATCATAAACACCCCAACAAGGCACTTAAATATATATGCATATTACTATCACCATTTCCATGTCCTTGTAAATAAAAAAATTTTAATTCAATTTTTAAACTATCATGTGACTGGTACATTGGTTTTTTCCTTTTTTTTGGTTTTGGTTTTTGGTGCACTTACCGGGCAGGCACTGCATGCTGAGCTATACCCTCAGCCCCGTTTTGTTTTTTGAGACAGGGTCTCACTTTGTAGTGCAGGCTGGCCTCGAACTCAGAGCACTTCTTTTGCCTCAGCCTCCCAAAGCTGAGATTACAGGCATGCACCACCACACTGGGCTGTTTCTAGTACATTGAATAGCACAGGGGTAGATACTGAAAAAGACTCTCCCGTTTCCAGCAAAGACTCCCAAGATTAGACCCATCAAAGTGGCCCTAACTTCCAGGAATGGGTTAGGCTAAGAGTCAAAGCAAGCAATAACCACATAGACAGGTTTATCTCAGCAACATTAGTGGTCTTCATCAAGATCACAATGTTGAGGAAGTTCAATCACAGTATTTAGAAAGACAAAATGAAATGGCCCAAATGGAAGTTAGTTTTAAATGAACTGACATCTTTCCAAACCAGCTCTATAAAAACAATCTGCAGTGCAAATCAAAATTCAGGACCAGTTCAAACCTCCCAATTGCACCCACACAAGAGAATGTTCACAGAAACTAATGACTATATTAATAACTATGACTATATTAACTTGTATTTGTGGTTTTGTCTCTAAAGTGAAAATATACCATAGCTCTGTAGAGTTCCAAAAAACCCAGAAGCATTATTTTCTCGGTCTTGTGGGAGAATTAAAATTGGCCCATCTGGTGCCAAAACTCCAAATGGCTATGTGCAGCCTGCAGTTCCAAATACTCCAAGATATGGACTCACTTGTAGGTCCAGGCACCACCAGCCACTGTTTTCATGCAGGAACCACAGTGCCAGATTCCTACAGCCCGTCTCTTCATCTTGGTCTGTAAAATTAGAAAATCGAGTTTCAAAACCTCACATTCCAGAGGAAAACCAACTTGAGCACAGTGAATACAGAGATACTAAAAACCTCCAGCTAAACCACCAGGATGTTATTAGATGCAGACTACCCTCTTGATACAGAAATACCAGTAAAAACAAACTGACAAGACTTCATTCCCCACAAAGCAGGGTTAGCACAGGCTGGTGGTGTGTGGGGGGGGGTCTTTACTAAATCGCTTGTGTAGTTTCTTAGCGGTTTTCTTCCAAGTTAGGAACGGTTCACAAAATGTGCAGTTATCACCAATACTCCTGCCTATCTCACAAACGACAGGAAAGCGGGAGCAATTTTAAGTGTTCGCCAGCATACAGGAGCCAGCCCTACTCTCCAACAGACCACCATACCTTGCCACAGAAGGAGCAGGTGTACTTGGCGTGCTGGCTGATTTCAATTTTCTTCACCATTTTCCGGAGTGAGGCACCATAGCGGGTCCCGTATTTACCGACAATGCCGACCTTCTTGGTGCGCTTGGCCTACAGAAACCCAAAAAAGTGTAGACAGCGATATTTATGAGTTGGACCCTACGTCCTGCCATGTGCACATCCTGGCCCCCCACCTCACCTCCGCTGTGACCTAGTTATCCTCAAGTTTAAACCGGCAAAGCAAATGTTCCGGGCGGGACCCGTGCTCCGAGGGTCTGCATTAAGCAGGCCGGGTCCGCCAAGCCGCCCCCGCACCTGCGCCTTGGGCTGCATCCCAAAGCGAGTTCCAAGACGCGAAGATGGCTCGAGGCCTGGGCAAAACGCGGGTCAAAGAGAGTGGCCAGGGGTGAATTCTGACGAAGAAACTTAAAGGAGATCAGATACGGATGGATACAGATTTAGGCCATGGACAAATTAACACTCACCATATTGACGCGGCCTAGGCCCAAACCCAGAGAGGAAGAGGCACGGGGCGCAGGCGCAGTTTTAGGCCGGCGAGCGGAAGTGAGGATAAGGCCTCTCTAGGAACTGAACTTTATGGTCTGGAGGTTTCCGCGTAGATTGCTCCACCGGCAAAAGGTTTGGAGCGAACAAAGTGTCTCCACGGCAGGGTAACCGCGAATCACAAGCTGTAACGACAAATAGCGTCACCAGATGCACGTCCACATTACCTTACGTATATCACAAAATAAGGAAACACGTTTAAATGACTTGCTTAGGGGCCCTTGGCTTAGAGAAGTGCTTGTGATTAAATTTCATTGCTTTCCGCACTGCATTATACTTTGTAAAATTGTCAGGCCTTGTGCAGGATACTGGCAACAGTGGTGACCAAAATTCAAGGTTCCACTCAAAACAAGCTGCAGTGCAGCTGGTAAAGTCGTGCATACTGACTTATGAAATTCCACTCATCCCAGCTCTGAAGGAAAGGAAGACAGTTACATGTAGGCTGCATACGGAAGAGTCTGAAGCTGTCTGAGAGAAGTCTGAGATTTGAAGGATGGGGAGAAGTTAATCGTCTCTGTGGAGTTTGGACTTCTGGACTCTTCCTGGGTCTCTCAGTTCTGATGCCCACCTTCCCCTCGTTTCAGAATCCACTCTCCAGGCCCCATTCTGGGTTGTAAGGTTGGTTCCTGGTCCAGGCCTAAACCTAGAACCCCGACCACAACATATTGTTTGTCTTCAAGAGCTCAGCAAGAAAGTCTGTTTTCTGGTTCAGGCTGAGAAGGGAGTACAGACAAATGATACTGTTTCTTCATGTAAAACTCACACTGCAACATTTCGCAGCCTTTTTTCTTTTTTTCTGCACTGTCTTTTTTCAGGGCATGGCCAGAGGAGAACTATTGCTATAAAAATATAAGCGAATCCACAATTTCAGAACCAAGAAAGACTGAGACAGGACTGCAAGGCATTGAGAGATTACCTGGCCGTGTTTCTAGTCAGAAATCTGAAGAAAGTAGCGGTTAGTTCATCGTTAAATATATACTGTCTCAAATAATTTTGCATGTGTTTGTTTTCCTCACGTTTATACTAAACCCAGCATGTAGACAGTTACACAATTAGTATGGTCATTTCCTTAGAGAAGTGACTGATCCAATCTTTGAATTCTTTATGATGTGAGCACAGTGCTGTACAGGAAAATCATGATGCTCAAGGGCAGCAGGAGGAGCACTTGAAAGGTAACAATAATATGGTAATAATAGACATAGTCTATGGTTTACATATATGTTCCTGCTTCACTTTTATTATGATCCTTTAAAGTAGGAACAATTATTCCTTTCATGGTTACGGTAAAGAAAGCAATTCTTATGTAATGGTTAGGAACATGGGCTCTGAAATCAGACTGACTTCGAAGCACGGCTCTGTTACTTACTAGCTATAAGACCTACGATGAGTTATTTTATTTTTCTGTGGGTCAGTTTCCTCAGCGATAGTCTGGATAATGATAATGCTGACACTGAAGAGTCAGTGAGTTAAATGTATGGAAAGTGCTTGCTGCAGTGCCTGCAACATAGTAAACACCACACAACTGAAACTAATACTATTCCAGATGAAGAACATACAGCTCAGAGAAGTTAAGAATTTCACCCCATGTCGAACAAGGTGATAGGACTAGAAATAAAATCTAGGTTTGCCTGGCCCCAAGTCAGTTCTCTTAATTGTTGTTATGTACTAATTCAAGTTATTACACTAAAAAGAAGTAGATAAAATATACTTGACTGAGAATTAGGTCCCAGCCACTTGGTCTAGGCCTGGCTCTGTAACTACCTTGTGGTTTCATTTTGGGTGAGCCACAGTCCTTGCATAGAGAACCCTCTCCCCACTTCCCAGCAGCCAGTATCTTTATTTACAGAGAGGGGCTGGACTAAGTGACCTCCAAGTTCCCACCCACTTTCTGTCTTCTATGGTTCCAAGAAGAGCTTCCAGATTTTGTGTTCTGGTTGGGCAGTGACTGACCACGCAATCACATTATCACCATCTTAGACACTTTTGTGGAACCAAAGCAGTTCTCTTTTTATCCCGGACTTCTCCCTGTGTTACTCCATCCCTGCCTGTGTAAACCAAAGGAGGAAGAAAAGGAAAGAGTCTACTTTTTTATGGTGGTAGGTAGTAGAAATAGTTAAATTGATGTTTATCCATATATATTTCTTTTGGTTCTTTTTTTTTTTGGCGATGCTGGGGATTGAACTCAGGACCCTGTGCCTGCTAGGCAGGCGCTTATTCCACTGAGCTATATCCCCAGCCCTATCCATATATATTTCTGCAACCCTTTTTCTAATTATTTTTATAGTGAACAGATATTTCTTTTATAATCCAAAGAAACTGCCATCTTAAAAGAATGCCAGCAATCCCAGTGGCACCAGTATACCTGATAGCCACATCTTGGAGAAATGGCACATTCTAGGACTGTGGCAGGAAATATGCAGATAAGAGAATCCCAGAGTACCAGAAGGTAAGAAAATATTCAAAAGCATAGAAAACCCTACACTGTTGGGGAAGTATCAAAGAGACATGGAAGCCACCAAAAAGCCCCAATGGTCAAAGCTGCAAATTTTTGAGCAACAAAATAAACTCGTATTGATTTATATCCCAAGGGCCAGGGATATAGCTCAGCAGCACAGCGCCTGCCTGGCAAGCGTAGGTCCTGAGTTCAATTCCCGATTGAAAAAAAAAAAAGATTTATATCCCAAAGCATAGAATAAATATCCATGCAGCCATGCTGATATAGATACATAATTGACTAAATAAATAAATGAGGGAGAAGAGGCAAATCTCTCTTGCAGGAGAATTCCAAATAATTTATGTAGCTACTCTGCCCTATGGGCTTTGCAGAACAGCCCCCTTCCAAAGAGCACAGTATGGGAATGGTGCAAGGAGTGATGATGTCACACGGGAGAAACCTGACACCACTACTCAGCCAGGTGACTGAGGTCAGCATCCGCAGGATAAATCATGTTGACAGTATGTATCCTAGATATGACATGATGAAAATGGTACTTTACCTTTGTAATGAGCTTCCTTCTCCAAACCCGGTCTGATCATGAGAAAAACATCAGATAAATTCCAGAGGAGGGACATCTTATAAAATGCTTGACCACTACTTCTCAAAACTGTCAAGATTTTCAAAAACCAAGAAAGTTTGTAGAGCTGCCAAAGCCAAGGGGAACTCCAGGTGACATAACGACTTAAAGGTACCATGGTGTCCTGGAAGTCAGGTAAAAAACCAAGCCTTAAATAAACAGGGGAATTTAGTTCATCATAATGCATTATTTTTGTCTCATTCATTGAAACAAATGTGCCATACCAATGTATAGGTGGGTGGGTGGGTAAAGCAGCCTTCCTGTTGGGGCAGCCAAGGTGGAACCTAGCTAAGTCTACTTATTCAGATGAACACAGTTGCAAGTTCCGCAAGTTGACAGCAGAGGGAGTGAGTGAGAAAGCGAGAGTGAGAGAGAGTGTGAGAGAGTGAGAGAGAGGTGCAGAGAGGCTGAGAGACAGAGACAGAGAGAAAAATAAATGAGGAAGAATGCCACAGAGCTGCTGAAAATGAGACACTGATAGGAAGAAATTGTTTTCACAGCAATTTCGTCAAAGGTGAGCAATCCTCTTTAAATAGCAAGTTTGAGGGTGCACAGATAGCATTCTCATGAAAATCAACTCTACAGGACTTCAGAAAAGTGTGCCTCTCATAAAGTCTGAATTTGCTTTATGGATGGGCCAATAAATCTCCATCCCCATATAGCACCTCTGAGTGTAGATCTCTGTAATGGGTTTCCATAAAAGTTTCAGTAAAGATCCCTGCTGAGTCACCCCTGTTCTTCAGGAGCACTCAAAGTTCATTTTTCACCTTAGAAAAATTAAGTTAAAAGTCTCCTCCAGAGTAGAGTTCATTTAGCTGTAAGCCAACCAGTTCTATTGGAGAATATAGAACATTTCATTCTTGAAATAAATTGGCAGTACAAGCACCTTTCCCAATTCATCTTGTGCTGGAGGCACAAAAGCTTTAGCCTAGTCTCCAGCACCTGCTCTGCATAGAAGAACCAGCAGCTGCAGACGAGCAAGGCCTGCTCAGCTGAATCCAGAGCCACGCGGACCACAGGCCTGAGCTGTCTAAACTGGAGGAGGAAAAGCCTTAGTCTTGAATGCAGTGAAAGAATCAGGGTGTCTGAAGTGGATTCAGGCAAACATATTCTTTTCTTTCTTTCTCTCCACAAATTCACTTTCAAACCATTCTAGTTGCTGTTGTTGATGGGTATTTCCTGGAGTATTTACACAGCAGTGCATCAGGTAACTCATGAAGGGGATATGGGCTCAGATATAAAACAATGGCCAAATATATTACATGAAATAAGCCATTTCAGTGTAGTGAATTTGATACAAATTACAAATTACTCCATCCAAAATTATTTATATTAATTTTCCCCCCAGGAAGTATTGCTAGGAGTGGGAGAGAAAATGTAGGATGTTCTCTTCCTCCTCCTCCTTTTTACTTATAATGTATACTTTTAATTTTTACCTAAATATATAATATTGAAAAGAAGGTGCTGCAAAGCGGCAAGTGAAAGGATGGTCTTTTCAGTGTGTTGCTGAAATAACTGTATCTCCATATGAGAAAAGGTAACCTTGATCTTAACTCATCTTAGTTATGAAAATAAATTCCAGTTGGGTTATTGTAGATCTAAGCATTAAAGGCAAAACAATAAAACTTCTAGAAGGTATTATTTTATAAAATGTGGGTTATGGTTAGATGGGCATTTATTTTATAGCATTTTGTTAAATTGTACATTGTTCTATAAATTCTTGTATATTTCACCCCCATAAAGAAGTTGGAGAGAGACTGTAGTACTCAGTGAAATCTGTTGAATGGGAGTACAGGGGGCAAAACACGGGCAGAGAATGTTTCAAAATCAGTTAACTGCTGGCTGCCATTATACTCAAGACTGTTACAGGTTTCTCAGTGCTCCCTGCTATGACTAGGAATCCATTCCTTCCCTGAAACCCCACAGAAAACCATGAAACGCAAACAAAGCACAGGTAACCTCTTAACATGGGTTAAGATTGCTCTATTTAACCCCTTCCAAGCCACTTCTCATGTTGATTGTTCTGAACTTGATGGGATGTGAGAAGATAGAGTAAAATAAGGTCAAACTTCTTCCTCCTTTACAAGAAAGGGCAGAGATTCTCAAAAAGCAGCATGGTTTCAGTACACAAGTATGCACAGACGGCAAAAACCAAGATAACGCCTCTTTCTGTACTCAGCTTTTCTCCTTTATTTGAGAAAAAAAGCTTAGTGGAAGCCAAAAGGCAAAAAAGATTAATTCTAACACAAGTGGATTAAAACAAGCAAGACCCCTTGCTGCCTCTTGGAGGTGGCCTGGTAAAGCACTAGAGACGGAAATCAACAGAGCCACTGAGAAAACAAGATGCCATTTGGTGACCTTGGTGAGGGTTGGCAGAGACAAAACTCCACAGGACCAAGGGAGGCTTTTAGTGACATTCTTTAAAGGTACAGTTGATGGCAGACACTGGAGTGCAGTGAGAGGACCCAGACTCTCTCCGTGCCAATTGGCACTTCCCAAAAACACTGTTGCATGAATCTGGACAGAGCTGTGAAATGTGCAAGTTAATGTGGAAACCCTTTTCTAAACCTGAAGATACTGTCTAGCTGAGTGAGCCCAAGTTGTTTTTACTGAATCCTACTCACAGGGCTGGACGGCTCTAGCAAATTTCAGAGATACATTTTGGATGATCTAATTTAAAATTCACAGGCTGAGTAGCATAAAGAAAACTTCTTTGGAGGCCCTCAGGAACATCTCAGAGCTCTCCTCCAGCTGCTGTAACTTACTGTAACTTTCTGTAACTGTCAGTTTCTCCAGCTGCTGTGAGGTTCTAGAGGCCAAACTTCACAGGGCCACAGAGCAACACTGGCTTCCTGTATGATCACCCAAGTGAAAGCCCTGCCAGTGGTGGCCACTGATCTGACCCCTTGCAGAATGACAAGGGCCGCTCTGCACAGCAGCCATCAGTGACTCACCTCTGCACCACTGGTAGGGATGTCTCTAAAATGACCTACAGCTCTAAATACATCCCTAGAGTAAGAAGAAGCTAGTACAAGAAGTAGGGGGTGAGATCCTAAGAGACTCAGAAAACCTGATCTGCATCCAGAGCAGCGCACAGGAAAGCTGCACCAAAGCTCGGATGAGCAGAAGGCAGGCAGACATGTCTCTGGAGCTGCCCACGGGTCACAGGTGAGGACTCGTTAAAACTTCTCAGACTATGAGATGTAACTTCAGAGAGCAGACACTGTGGCTAGGACAGGGCACGGGGGAAAAATGCTTGTTTCTGAAATTCCCTCAAGATCGCTTTTGATTCTAAAACTTTTCTTCCTGGGCTCTAAATTGAGTGATTTTTCCCTAATGGATCCTGTTAATGAACAGGATGGAGTGTCTCTGAGTCTGCCATTGGATTGTCTATCAGCGGTCTCAAATTCAGTAAGTTTGCCAGGCATGGTGGCATACTGCCTGTAATCCCAGCACCCACGAGGCTGAGGCAGGAGGATTGCTGTAAGTTTGAGACCAGTCTGTGCTACAAAATGAGTTCAAGGCCATCCTGAACTGCATAGTGAAACCCTGCCTCAAAAAGAAAAACAAAAACAAAACCAAAAAGTCCTTGGCAAGTTCACTACCAATGCAATTTCACCCTGCTGCCAGTGCACTCTTCTTCTCTCTTCCTCACAACTCTGCGACAGCGAAAACCAATACTGTGCAGCCTCTCCTCCTCAAACGCCCTTCAAAATATATCCCAGATCTGCTAGACGTGGTGGCGCGTGCCTGTAATCCCAGCACTCAGGAGACTGAAGCAGGAGGACGGCAGCAAGTTCAAGGCCAGCCTGGACCGCATAGGGAGACCTTGTCTCAAAACAAAACCAAGATCTCCCAAATCTGACCTCTTCTTTCCTCCTTCACACTGCCCACACTCAGCCACACTCCTGCATCAACCCAAAAGCTGGAAGAATTCAACAGCTTCCCACCTGATGGTTTCCTCTGCTCATCCTTCCTGGTCTGTATTTTACATAAAGTGGTGTAAAATATTTTTGAAAAATATAATCAGATTGCCTCAAACCTCTGCTCAATATTACTCAGTGACTTTAATTCCTCCCCAAAGTTAAGCCCACATTCCTTACGATGACCTGTCCTGCTTCACCTGGCTCTTGTTGATCTCTTCGATGTTATTACATGTTATCCTTCCGCTCATGACATTCAACCCCCTTTATCGTTCTAATGACGAGGTATCCAGCAACAACCCAGAGCCTGAAACACGGGTAGTCCAAACTGAGACACTGCATCATACATACATAGGATCTCAAAGACTTGGTAAAAAAAGTGTGAATGTCTCATTAAAAATTTTTTTTTAAGAGCTGGGGATGTAACTCAGTGGAATGCACTGTCTAGCATGTGTGGAGCCCCGTGCTTAATCCCCAGCAGCAAACACAGACACACAGGCATGTATATGCACACACACACACATTGCTTGTATGTTGAAACTGGGTTAAATATATTATCAATTTTCTCTTATTTTTCTTTTAAAAGATGTTCTATTAGAAAAGTTACTATCACACAGGTGGCCTGCATTACTTTGCAATGAGATCCCACTGCTCCATACCAGGGGCTGGCACACTGCAGGCACCGTGCAATGTCCAGCCTACTGCCTGTCTCTGCACAGCCCGCGAGCTCACACTGGTTTTCACACTTAGAATTATTTTTTAAAAAATCAAAAGAATAGCTGTGACACATGAACATTAAAGAAATTCAAATTTTATTGTACATAAATAGAATTTTAGTGGAAGAGAGCGCTTGTAACTTTGTATAAGCCTCTCCCTTTGTATAAGCTCTGCAAAGGCACAGCGTTTTTTGTCATTATTCAGCAAGTTATTACTAGCACGTAGGACAGTACCTGGCATATACTAGGTGCTCTGTAAATATTTACCATCATTAAATTTTTTATATCTAGACATTGATATAGTATAGGAATCACCTCATTATTTAAAGGACAATATTACCACCATTATAAGCCACTGGTTTGCTTTTCTGAGCCAGAAAAGCTAAGATTAGTTCAGGTCCAGAGCAAGCTCCTACCTAGTGACACCAGAATGGGAATGCAGTGCCCTGCTGAACTTGGAGACACAGGTACTGCCACGTGACAAGAGGAACAGAGGATTTATAAACAAAACACTTTTTTATTTCTTGTCTTTTTGAGCCAGGGTCTCACTATGCAGTTCAGGCTTGCTTTGAGCTCACTTTGTAGCCCACGCTGACCTTTAACTCACAATGATCCTCCTGTCTCAGCCTCCGAAGTGCTGGGATTACAGGAATGCGCTACCACACCCAGCTAAAATACATTAGTTTAATAAGTTCTGTGATTTGAGAATTTTTTTGCCCTCTCTTAGAAGGGAGAGGTAAAGCTGTCCCAGTTATCAAAAAATTCAAATCTCCTTTTGGTTGGTGGACTGGCTGACAAGCTACTTTCATCCAAGGTGTCTTCCAGATTGCAGGATCTACTTCCTGAGGTTCCTGAAGCACTTCCTGGGTCAAACGACTCCGCTGCCTCTAGGAGTTCCATGTCCATTTCATCTTCCTCAAAGGACTTCTGGAATAGGTCATAGATTGTCTGCTGCTTTGGGTCCTTCATCAGAGAAAGAAAAGAAAAGGTAAGGACAAACCAAACTCCAGGGCAGACCCTCCTCCATTGTGGCTGGTGAGAGGGCTCTAAGGTAAGAGATCGCACATTTGATGCTGTCACACAGCTACCTGACAGGGACAGACCATCTTGGCAAACTACTACTAAAGCAGTCCCGCTTCAGTGTCCGACATCTTGTCTGCTGCTCACTGGGTTAGACATGAAAACAAATGATGTGACAGCAACAGAGCAGTAGCTCTCACACTATAATTCACGTTGGAAATGTTTGCTTCCTTCTAACTTTCCAAATTGGCATTTCAGTAACGAAACAGCGCCTGAAATCTCCAAGGCCTAGATTTCTAAAACAAAGCATTAGTTAAGTTGTAATTTGAATCCCAGCTCTGTGTCAAGCCACGGACTGTAACTCATTTGCAGGGTAGATACCTATACCTGTTTCTTTTCTTTTTTTTTTTTTCTTCTTATACCTGTTTCTAATGACCGCAAAGCTACAAATGACCAAAACACCCTTATACTGCATCTATCCATTGTTGACAATGGTGCAGTGTTAAAACAAGGCACAGTAGTGATAACCATGACAACTGACAGGCTCACCATCACCTTTCTGCTGATTTCTCCTAAGTCTGAATGCGCTTATTCCACTGAGCTATATCTCCAGCCCTCCCAACCCTCCTAAAAAAGCTAAAGCCATCATATTACAATACATGCATGCCCACGTTTATAGTTGCACAAATCACTATAGCTCAACATGGAAGCAGCCTACATGTCTATCAGCAGATGGATGGATACAGAAAATGTGACATATAAACACAGTGGAGTACTACTCAGCCATAAACAAGGATACATTTGAGTGCTTTGTAACAAAACGGATGGGCTTGAGACCATATACTAAGTGAAGTCACCGAACGTGAACTATCACATGGTTTCTTTAATATGAAAGACATCATTTAAAGAGCAAAATAAAAGACTCATGTTAAGAAATGGAGAAATAGACCCTCTAGGCACAGGATCTTACATCTGGCGGACTGCGCAACTTTACTGAAGATCCAACTTTACTGAAGGTAACAGTAGGTAGTGTAGCAACCATTGTAATTCCTATCATTTTGTTTTGAGGTCAGGTATCATTTTTGTTGATTCTGTGATGTTTTTGGTTTTGTCTTCATTGTTGTTTTGTCAGTTTGTTTTTTTTTTTTCTTTAAAATAAAAAAAAGGGAGGCCAGGGATATAGCTTAGCAGCATAGGTGCTTGCCTGGCAAGCCTGAGGTCATGAGTTCAATCCCCAGTACCAAAAAAAAAAAAGAAAGGAAAGAGATCTTTAGTAGGAGAGAAAGGAGAGTGTTTAAGGGGTAAGAGGTGTGTGTAAAAATAATCAAGATGCAGTGTGCATATTCCAAGTTGAATAGAACTACTATGTATATCACAAACACATACTATTAAAAAAAAAAATTCCTAACCTTCACCACTTTTATGCCAGAGGTACATCTGCAACATTTCCACAGACACATCATCACCTCAATCCCCTGCCATCTCTCCAAACCAGTTCTTTTCCAAGGAAGCCTAGCTCTGAAAGTTTCCCAATGGTCTCCATCTCCTTGCCTGAAATCACAATGCATCCTGAATCCTTAGCTGGCCCAAGTGTGTTCCCCCCGTTGTTCTCTCCTATCAAATGACACACATTAGGCAAGTGCTCTACACTGAGCTGCATGCCCAGGCCTTAAGTCACTCTTGCCCTGGGCCAGATCACTTGGTACCAGTAGGGAACTGCAATGGTTCGGCCAGTCTTCTACTTCAGGCTTCTCCCATCCCCATCGGCCCCCAGGTCTCATTCTGCCTGATTTTCTCCCAGACTACACAATTTCTCCCTTTAACACAATTTCCCTTGTCATGTCAATGGACTCTACTGTGTCTACTTCTAAAATTGCTTCCCTGGCTTTGCAGGGCTTCTGTAATTAGGTCTCAATCTAAATGGCCACTATTTGTCACTGTTTCTTAAAAGAATCCCCAACATCAGTGAATTTAAGAAGTTCCTTAAAGCTGACTTGGGAGTGTGTCATGCAAGAACTCCAGATTACTCCATTAATCTCTGCCTGACATCTCCTGGCCTTGCAGGATCCCAACCTTTTGCCAGTGATATTAAAGATCATTAAGGTCAGTCAAATTACAATCCAGACATCCTCCTGAAGAATACACTCATCAGCCTCTTTCTGAACAAGTACCAAGTCAAGAAATGCCACCTTGCAAAGCAGCCATTCCATGGAGAAATACTTGCAAATGTGCACTCAATTATGACGGTGGCCAGGCTATCAGCAGACTTGGAGCTTGCATAATTCATTGGAGCAAGTTCCAAGATCAGATTAGTATTTCATTTCCCCTCAGAAGTAAGCCTATCTTAGTGAGACGTAACGCTTTTTGCTTTTGTCTCCTGCAAAGGAGGCAACATTTTCATTTTCTAGTTGTTAATGAAAATTTTCAGCCCTATCTTGGAAAGAATAAATTGTTAAATAAATTAATGAAAATATTGATAAACTTCATTTACAGTGTCTTATGCTTTAGGCAGAAATTCTAAGTCAGAGTAACTGAGGGAAAAGCCAGGATAAGAAAATGAGTTCAAATGAGAATTCTTCAGAAATAAGGCTTTTTCTTCTCAAAGGGCCTATAAGATCCCAGATTCTATTAGAATATTCACCATTCAACTGCACTAGAGTTCTTTCAAAGGCCTAAGAAAATCACAGTGTTTTAAACTGCCCACACTGGTATGTGCCTGTTGTCTTAGAGCTCTGGGAGGCTGAGGCAGGAGGATAGCAAGTTTGAGCCCAGCCTGGGCAACTTGGTGACTGAGTGAGACCCTGCTTAAAAATTAAAAACGAAAAAGAGCTCAGGGATTTAGCTCAGGGCTATGACCCTGGTTTCATCCCAAATCCCGTGTTCCACGAAACATTATTTTAAGTTTGGCTTACTAACTTTTTATCTGAAAGGATAATTTAGAGTTGAGATTTTTAAAACATTGCTTGCTCTCTTCTGTCTCCTCAAAAAAGAAAACAACAAAAGAGACAAAAACAAAAAAAAAGAAAAATGTGACCTTTGACTCTTCTTTATCCTAGTAATTAAAATAGAGGGAAAAGATTCAGTTGCTAAGTAAATGTAAACAAATGACGGTATCCTCAGATTCTGAGTCTCAGCATCACCTAAGGACACTGCTGATTTAACTCAATTTCTGATGTGCAGCGATTCCATAAGAAGGAAAGCATCCCTGGTACCCTAGTGAGCCACACTGAGGCTACCTTCCTGCATGAGGCTCAGACTTTCCCAGACTTTCCAGTTAGGAACAACTGCCCCAGAAGTCACTGCCATGCTGGGTGTGGTGGCACACGCCTGTAATCCCAGCACTTGGGAGGCTAAGGCAGGAGGATCGTTGCAAGTTTGAGACCAGCCTGGGCTACAAAGTGAGCTCAAAGCCAGCCTGAACTGCATAGTAAGACCCTGTCTCAAAAGATGACAACAAAGCAAAACAAGTCACCCGCCAGGAGGCAGTATCCCCCAAGCTTTCACCTTCCGTGTCCACCACTGAGCCGGGGAAAGCAGACACGGCTTTGGAAGTCTCAGAGCCCCTTGCTTCATGGTGTCTCACTGAAGTGGAGGAGAAGAGGCCATGACAGCAAGTGGGCCAGGGTATGCAGGCAGGGCAGGCATGGTGGCCCCAGGGCTGGTCTCTCCAGATGCCAACCAACAGCACTTCTGCCAAGCACACCTGCACACAGATGCATGTTCTAGCCTCTTATGCTACTTTATAATGCCCTTTTTGTTTTTTTAAGAGAATAAAAAAAATAAAATACCAACAAAGACAAAAACAATAAAAATGATACAGGGTTTCAAAACAAGATGATAGGAATTAACAGTGGTTGTTATCTTCAACAAAGTTGCTCAGATTACCAGATGTAGGAATGCCTCACATACTCCTCTCTGCCTCCCTCTCTCTCTCAGGCAGCAGCAACAGGGGTCCTACCCCTGCCCATGCACCACCCCTAGGAGTGCTGAGAGGACGAGGGGAGGCTGAAAGGGGAGGAGAAGGGAGGCACACACCGACTGGGTCTGCACTTTCTTTTGAGATAAGGTCTCGTTAAGTTGTTCAGGCTGTCCCAAACATTTGACCCTACTGCCTCAGCCTCCAAGGAGCTGGGATTATAGCATGCACTACCACAATGGGCTTAGTATTGCCCTATTCTTAATATTCCCCATTCTGTTCCGGGGACAAGTTCCAGGGTAGTACAATAATCCAGCAGTTGTCACAGGCATTTGCCATTGGTTTCTGAGCATCTGATGGAAGAGCCAGCATTGGGAAGGCTGGTTTCTGAGACTATGAAGCATGTGAGCAGGTGTTAACGGGACTGCTCCCCATAAAGAGACACACACTCGGGTTGAGTAAGAATGACCACAAGTCTAGTGCTTTCAGCTCTGGGGCTGGGGAGGTTCCCAGGAGTGACTCATACCATCCCACTTAGGCCCAGAGGGCTCGGCAGACAGCTTGACGCCCCCTCTGCCCCTGTGACGAGCAGCCATGTGGCATGTTACCTTGTAGAGGTAATCAGTGGCTTCTGTCATTTCTGAGAAATTGGTCTCAGAAAGCCCGGCTTCCCCTAAAACTTTCATCTTCTCTTGAATCAGAGGCCTGTGGGGGAGAAAAGAACAACATGAATACAACCTGCACAGAAACTACAGACTGATTAAGGTGAGGCCGACCTCCTTACTTACTCCCATGGGACTGCCACGTGCTGAGCACATCACAACCTTGCGTCTCACAAGGCACGAACATCCATCCTGAAGTACTTGGCCATTCTGAATTGAAACCAACCTCCAGTTTAGGGCTTATAAGGGCAGGTTCAAAATTTCAATGGAAGATGTGTAGAAAATAAATGCTGGCTCATTACACTAAAATTTTGAACCTGGTGATACCATAAGCTGCCCAGGAAACAGAATTAAGTAGAGATGACCCTCGTATACTGGGTCAAACCCAAGTCATAACGCTGGATGCAAGGATAAGCAGTGGCCACCACTGAGATAATCAAGACACTTAAGACCAGGAAGGGGAAAAAGCATTTCAGGAATTTTTGCTCTGTTAATAGACACAAATCCCCAGGGTAGAAATGTGATCCCACTTGGGCTGATGATGGACCAGGGCTGCTGACTTTCCCTGCCAGTAGCACTGTAAGATGTGGCCTATCATAAAGGGGCAAGGAAGGCTGTCCCACCCTAGCAAGTGCCTCTCTGGTGGGAAAAGCGTGTTTTACAAACATCCCATCTGTGTCTCATCACAGTGAGCTCATCAGCTCTCTCTTTCTCAGTCCAAGGAGTCACCTCCCCTTATTCCTGAGATCGCCGCCTGTACCCTGCAAGCCCCAGAGAATGCTAGTGACGGAGGCCAAACGTGATGAAAGTGAGAGACATTCACTGGGTCTCCGTGTGGGTTCCTGACGGTCTCAGAAGAAGGGGAAGCTCAGAACGAGCAAGGACACATGCTCTGTGCCCATTCTCGCTCTGCTCCACGTCCAGGCCGCCCAGCCCGGCCTACCAAAGGTAGTCATCGGCGGTGCCTCTTGCCACCAGGTAGTGAATGCCCACAGAGTTTGTCTGTCCGATGCGGTGCACTCGGTCCTCGGCCTGGATCAGCACCTGTGTGTCCAAGGTGAGGACAGCTGAGTAAAGACCGAGAGCAGCCTGGGCCACCACAGCAGGTGGCTTCTTCCCAAGGCTCACCTCAGCCCTTCCTCCTCAAAGCGTCTCACTGTCTCTCAGGCCTGCACATGTCCTGTCATCTAACCACAGAGAACCACACAAGCCTGCTCAGGGACACAGCACCCACAGCAGGGCATCTGTGGGTGGCCCCCTGGTGCTGAACACCGCAAGGCGCTGTGAGAGGAGAGGGTGTGTGGGATCTACCATCAGGCTCCATGCAAAAGGACAAACAATGCAGACCTCACACATTTCTGTTCTTGTCTCTGAGAAATAAAGTTACCTTCCAAATAGCTAGAAATATCACATCCATGACTGGAGTGGTGTGGTGTTTCAGAGGTGGTGAGTCCTATACTACACAACTAACATCGACAGTACTGTTTTTATTATGGGTGGCTCCAACCTTGAGGTATACCTACTATTAGATAGTTGCTGATATCAGAATATTAGAGGATTTTTCTGCAGTTTAGGAGAAATTTTATGAGTTGAAACCAGTATCTGTATCTGCTGCCTTTAGGGGGCACACAGTGGCATCAGGGAGCACCCAGCATGTCATTCTGCATGTGGCCCCCTTGGCTAAAGAAGCTCACAGAGATGGCTGATAAAAGCCAAGGCCTGGGCTGCAGCCTGGTGCTCCTGCCTGCACTGCCGGGAGACAGCTGCAATCCTAGCTCACCACCTGCACTCTCAGTTTCCAGGTTCCTCCTAGGACAGACGAGGTCTAAGACTCCTCCACAACTCTGCTCTTCCACTGAGAAAACAGAGTCAGTAAAGCTACTGGTCTTCATAAAGACCTAACAGACATGCAGTGCTTAAAACAAAAGTAAATACATAAGCAGGGTGATGAGGGTGGATGGAAAGACAGAAGAAGTGAAGCCAGCCCTAGGGAAAACTCACAGAACCAAGTCCTTCCTAACTGCCCCTGGTCCCTCCATGCCCCCAAACATGAGTATGCCCAGGGGAAGTCCAATCTATGGAGACCCTTACCCCTGGGTTCCAAAACAGCTCAGCAAACACCACCAAGTCAGCTGAGGAGAAGGTGAGGCCCATGTTGGCAGCAGTGATGGACAGCACTGCCACGGAGTGCCCCTCGGACACCTGGAACTGCTGGCACAGGTTCTCTCTGTCTGCCGATGGGGTGGACCCATCAATACGGATGTGGGGCACGTGCTGCAGGGACAAAGAGGAAACCAAGGTGGGTTGTTGAGCAAGGGGCACCAACCACGGCTCCAAGGACAAAGCCACATGGCTGCTCAGCTTTCCGCTCTTAGGGCTCTCCTCTTTTTAAATCAAAATTAGACTTAGACAATTGTACACTCACATACCACTGGATGAAATAACAGAGATCCTATGTGCCTCGTGCCAGTCTCACTCCATGAAAACATTCTGGAAAACTACAGTATATCATGACCAGGGGGCTGACTGTGATAAAATCCACTGATCTTCAAATATCTCATTCCGTGTGTATTTTCTATACATTTTACCATGCATTTGGGTTTTCTCATATCTTCACGGTCCAGATACCAAACAGTTCCAACATCACAAGGATCCTTTTGCAGCCGTTTCAGAATCCCTCCTTTTCCCCAGTCTTTAACTTCTGGCAGCCACTCATGTGTCTTGCATTTCTACTATGTCTCATTTTACAAAAGCTATATAAATGCAGTCATTTAATATGCAACTTCTTGGTATGATTTTTATTCACTCAGCATCATTCTCTGGAGATTCACCCAGCCTGCTGCTTACATCAGCAGTCTATTCTTTATTGCTGTGGAGTAGTATTCCTCAGCACACATGTACCATAGTCTCACTTCTCATCTACTGATGGACATCTGGGCTGATGCAACTTGGGGCTATCACAAACCGCTTAGGACATCTGTGTTCAGATTCTTTTTTTTTTTTTTTATTCTTTTTGAGACAGGGTCTCGCTATGCAGATCAGGCTGGCCTTGAGCTCACTTTGGAGCCTAGCCTGGTCTCAGACTCCCAAAGGTCCTCCTGCCTCAGCCTCCCGAGTGCTGGAATTACAGGCGTGCACCACGATGTCTGGCTCAGGTTCTTGTGTGAATATAATTTTCATTTCTCTGATTTAAATGCCCAGCAGTCAACTGGTGGGCTATGTTAACTCCATGTTTACTTCAAGTGTTTTCCTTTAAGGAGTGTTTATTTATTTTTTAAGTGACAAACACCATAAAGAAAACGGAGACATTAGTACTACTATCAGGTTCTTTTTCTCTGCTCTTTTCTCAATGTGTATGGCATGTCTTTTAAATAAAGTCTTAGCTGGGCGTAGTAGACACACCTGTAATCCCAGCCCTCTGGAGGCTGAGGTAGGAGGATCACCTTGAGTTCAAGGCCAGTCTGGGCTACCTAGTGAGTTTAAGGCAAGATTGGAGTTCACAGCAAGGAGTCTCAAACAAACAAGTTTATATAATGTTTTCACCAATAAACATTATATTGCAAATAACTTCAACCACTAAAAGTTTTCTAAAATTTGACTTTAATGGCTATATTTTATTCTGTGGCAATAGCATAATTTAACCATTCTCCTATTTCTGAGATTTAGGAGGTTTCTAATTTTCCTTAAAAAGGAAGAGTTGGCAGCCATCCATCAACAGGTGAGTAGGGAAAGAAACTTGTTGTATCTATCTATATGGTGGGATATTACTCAGGCTACAAAGGAACTACTAATACACACAAGGATGAGTCCAACATCTGTTGAGTAAAAGCAGTTAGACCAAAAAGAGGGAAAAGTACATGATAAACTCCCCTATTTATATAAAACTCTGAGAAACGCAGACGAACCAAGCTTGGGCCTGGGGAGTGAAAGGAGCAGGAGGCAGCAGTGACAAAGAGGCTGAGGAAAGAGGCGACGAAGTGTTCACTGTCCCGATTCTCATCGCACTGCACACGAGGTGCAGTTCACTACGTGGAAAGGATCCCTCGATAAGGCTATTAAAATAATATTTAAAGAATTAAATAAATAAAAATTTAAAGAATGGCTGTGTCCACAGTTGGTTATTGCCTTAAACTGCTGAAGATCAAATTACTATGGCAAAAGGGAAAACCTTCAAGGCTCCTGATGTCACTGCCAGACGGCTCTGATTAGTAACAGGGAAGCACTTCGTCACAGTGCAGTTCATCACAGCGAGCATCATACCTCTTGACAACCTTGGCTGACTTGATGGGGTTAAAAAAAAATCTTGTTTTTAACTCATGTGCTTCTTACAGAAGTAAATTTTTCCTACCTTTTAATTAGTCTCTGGTATTAACTTGTTTGATGAACTATTCATATATTTTGCCTGTTTTTTTACTTCTACCAGGAGTTAGTAATATTCTTACACGTAACTGCCATTCTTTGTATTTCATGTAAGTTGCTATCATTTTCCCTAGCTTATTCCTTTATATTAATTTTTTTGTCTTCCAATGCTCCTTTATTTTGTTTAGAAAATCTTAATTTTTTCAACTATAAAATAACATAAATTCATTGCAAAAATACAGAAAAACTGAAGAGAATGTAGACAACTTACATAATGAATATTAAAGTTTTACTGTATTTTATCCAAGCTTTTTTTTATCTGCATGAGGATTTTTAAAAATTAGTACACATATAGCTCTTTAATAGTAGATTACAGATGTCTTCCCATACCAGTGAAACCCAACCAGATACAAAGAGCTTCAATTTTAGAGTTTCCTTGGATTCTTAAAGGGTCCAATAATCCCCCCAAAGTTAGGAACCACTGACCTCCTTGATCTTTTATGGTTAAATGGACAATAATTTATTTCATGGGACATTTGTTCACAAGCATTTAAGTTTTTAATTATTCATATTATAAACAGCATGACTAATATCTTTGTCTTCTGTATCGGTCTGATCATTTTCTTAGGATAAACTCCTAGCAGTGAAATTTGAGAAATGACTGTACATATTAACGTCACATTGTCTGTAAAAACTTACCAAATGCACAAAACAACTGTGACCTAAACACAGTGTACACGTGTGACAGAGTAAATCTATATTTTTATTTTATTTTATTTTATTTTTATTTTTTGGTACTAGGAATCGAACTTATGACCTCAGGCTTGCCAGGCAAGCGTTGAGGCTGCCGAGCTGTATCCCAAGCCTATCCATATTTTTAGGTAATCTAAATCAATTTGTCATTTGTAACACCGTTTTTATGCTTAGAAAGCTATTCCTCATCACTGGGTATATATTTATCAATAATTTATTTTATACTTGATTTCAAGAATCCTTAATTTGCCAGGCATGGTGATGCACGCCTGTAATCCCAGCACTTGTAAGGCTGAGGCAGGAGGATTGCAGTTGAGTTTGAGGCTAGCCTGGGCTACATAGTGAGATCAAGGACAGCCTGAACTACATAGTGAGACTCTGTCTCAAAACACCTCCTGCAAAAAAATCCTTAATTGATCTGGAATTTAATAAGCAGTGAGGTATGTTTCATTTAAATTCTCTCCCTGCCTCAACTACCCAGCCAACTCTCCACGTTTGGTATGCTGAATAAATTAAACTTGACCAGTGACAGCTCTTTGAGTGTGTATTTGTTTTCATTTCTAGAGCACGGTGACTCATTCTGTTCTGCCCATTGGGCCACCAGCTCTTAAACTTGCATGACTCAGTTTTAATTACTGGTGCTCTATAAAAGATTTTACTGTTATTATTATTCTGTGTTACAGGGGACTGAACCCTGGGCCTTCACACTGAGACACACTGCCCTTTATTGATTTTTATGCTGAGACAAGGTCTCACCATGTTGCTAGGTTGTCCAGGCTGGGCCCAAACTTACGATCTTCCTGCCTCAGCCTCTCAGAGTTGTAGGATTAGACATGTATCACCTCACTCAGCTTACAATAGGTTTTAGTATCTGGAGAGACAGATTTTCCAGTGTTGCTCCTCTTTTCAACACTGCCTTAGGTATCGCCCCTGCTTATTTTCTGAGATGCCCATTAGAAAAACAGTATTAACATTCCATTTAAACAAGTCCAGTTGGAGCTTTTAGTAGAACTGAATTCAACTTATATATTAATTTGGGTAGGACTGGCATTTTTACACTTTTTAGCCTTTTCACAGAGCAGCACACCTCAAGTTTTTCCAGGTGCTCATTAGTTTCCGTAATATTTTGGTTGAGATTATTTTATATCTTGTTGTAAAAGTGATCTTCCCCTGTTACATTAACTAATGAGTTATATCTAGTCTATTTGAAAAAAGTAATTTATTTTAATATATTTGTTTGAAACCCAACTACCCTACTATGCTCATGGTTCTAAGAGTTTTCCAATTATCTCAGGTTTCTTGCAAACAGTGATAGTGCAGGTTTTCCCCCCAGCAATTATAGGCTTTAATTATATAGGCCTGCTTACTATACCATTGTATATGCAAAAATTAAACCCAGCTATATTAAACATCTATGCCAAGCCAGGAGTAGTAGTGTACACCTATAATCCCAGCACTCGGTAGGCTGAGGCAAGAGCAAGTGTGAGGCCAGCCTTGGCTACAAAGTGAGCTCAAGACCAGCCTGAACTGCATAGTGAGACCCTGTATCAAAAAAGACAAGAAAAAAAAGGCCCAAACAAACAAACAAAAAACATCTACCTCTACAACTTTCCAACAAAAAGTACAAGAGAAAGCTCTCATAATCTTATGAAGGAAAAGACTTCTTACATCAAGCACAGAAAGCACAAGCCAAACAGGAAAAAAAAAGAAATAAATTTAAAATATAATTCCTATAACCCCAGCACTCTGGGAGGCTGAGGCAGGAGGATCCCAAGTTTGAGCCTAGAATGGGTAATTGAGTGATTTATCAAAACCCTACTTCAAAATAAAAAAGGGGAGGGGGCTGGGGAAGTAACCTGGGGTTAAGCTCCTAGGTTTAATTCCCAGTGCTATTAAAAAATTAAAATTAAAATGGTTATCTTCTGTTCAGTAGAAACTTAAAGTGAAAAAATAAATGATTGATAAGTAATTAATAGGCAGAATTTATAAAGAATTTTTCTAAATCATTAGAAAAAGCCAAACTAAAGGAAAAATGTAAAAAAATACAAACAGATTCTCAGAGAAGAGTGAAAAAATGGCTAAGAATCATATAAAAAGGTATTTTACCAGAAGTCACAGAAATGCAAGTTAAAGCAGGAATGAAATGAGGTTTCATTTCACTGGATTTGCAAAAGTAAAATGTCTGATAATTATGTGTAGGTGAGCAAGCAGAACAGCCGTGATTCTTACACACTGCAGGTGGGATCACAAATGGGAATAACCACCTCGACAGTACGTAAGTCTAGCCGGTGGCCATGCAGTCAGTACTGTGCCTGGACATACACAAGGCATGTAGAAACAGAGACGCAAACACAGGGACGTATTCAAAAATACTCACATGATAGCAAAACCTTTAAATAAAATTGAATGTCCATCCGCAGGAGAATGGATAAACTTCCGCACTCGCCCAAGGTGATAGTACTGGGCAGTGAGAGTGAATGAGCTACCTGTTATTTACATTGTACAGAAAATCCAAAAGCAATGTTAAGCAAAATAGCAAATAGCAGGATACTTACTCTGTGCTACCATTTATGCAATTTTAAAACAATATATACAAAAGGAGACTGGGTATTCTTTAAGGATACAGACTCTCAAAGTACGACAGTATGCAAGGGAAGCATACACAGTAACCTAAGAGCAATGATGTCATCTTCACAGAAGATGAAATAGAAATGGAATTACAGTACTGAAGAGGCCTAAGAATTTGATTACTGAAGACTAATAAGTCTTTTTTTTTTTTTTTTTGTCTTTTTAGACAGGGTCTCACTATGCAGATCAGGCTGGCCTTGAGCTAACTTTGTGGCCCAGGCTGGTCTTGAACTTATAACAATCCTCTTGCCTCAGTCTCCTGAGTGTTAGGATTACCGGTGTGCGATACTACGCTTGACTACACTAATAAATCTGAAGGGCAGGAGAGGTAAGATAGCAGTAGAGCATTTCCCTAGCAGGCTTGAGACTTTGAATTTGATCCCCACAACGCAAGGATAAATAAATAAAAGTAAACCTTTAAATAAATACAGTGAAACTTTTCATTTACTAAGTGTAAATATACTACTCTGTACCTTTCTGTATGTTCGAACATTACCTAAGTATAAAAAATGAAGGAAGACACAGGGATATCATGCTCCCTCGTTTTAACCGCGTAAAAAGAGAGTGAGAACCTATGTGTTTAGCTTTAACGAACATCCTTAGAAAACCCTCTAGCTCTGCTTTCTGATGAGAGCCACAAAACTGTGTGGAGTATACACTGCTATGTGCAGTTAATAAAGGCACTTGCATAGTTATGACGAGGAACAAAGAAAGGGAAAAAGAGGATAGTCACATAAATACTTCTCCCCCCAACAATTTGTGCTGTTCCCTCTCTGGGCACCTTTGTAACTGTGTATGCACAATAATGAAAGACACAAGACTCCTGAGATCCGTACAGAGCACAGAGGACATTAAAGAGACACAGCTGGGGGAACATTCTGACCCCACTGTGGCTCTATAAGCAAGAACTCTTCTTTAGGAAGGCTGCAGGGAGGCTGCAGGAAGCCATCACCATCTTTACTTACACCTGACCTAACCCTGCTTGGAGAATCCTGACACATGCTGAATGTCCAAGGGACCTCACCTTTCTCTCCAGTTCCTTAGTAACTGCATCCAGAACCATTTTATGGTGTGCAAACATGAGAAACTTCTCTCTTCCACTTTCCAGGAGGTCCAGGATATATTCACTGTATTTGACAATGATAACAAAATAGATTAAATATACACTCTTCCAGGTAAGGTAAGTTACTGAAAAGTGACTGCATTTACAGCAGACACCCTGAGGGAATCTCCCACTCCAGCCCACCCATTCCTTTTCTAAGAGCTGAACTGTCTCCTCTTCCCTCACTCCAGCCCGTGGGAACTCTAGCAAACCGAGGCGCTGCAAGGAAGCCACCTTTTGCCACGTACAGAAAGAGTTCTATACATTTTAGTCATCTGATACATGTAAATAAATCAAAGTATTGTTATGGTTTATGTGTCTCTGGTATGCTACTGAGCCATTCTTACTAACTGAGGTCATAAGCGATAATTAACCATTTTCACTTTAGCTGCTACTATCACTACACTCTGCAATACAACACTGACATGTCTGTGTAGATCTGAAACACCTAAGTAGGGGGTTAAGGCGTTCTTGACAGCACACACATTTTTGGAAACTCAGTACTGAGATATAAGTAACTGTACTACATAGTTAACTACTACATCATTATTTACATAGAAATAACGGTTCAGGGAAGGCTCTCCAGTGCCCGCTACAGAGAACTCAGACACCAGAGCCCACAGTCAAGTCAGTGGTGACTGAATTCTTCAAGACAAAGAAGAATGCTGGGGAGTATCTCGCTTGCTTGCTCTTCCTTTAATTTAGTTCTCTTCTCCATCTACTGTTTTCTAACTTCTTATCTTTAAGCCTTGGGCCTTAAAGGAAGACTGGGAGGATAGGGTAAGGAGTAGTCCACTGTGGAAAACCTCTGGTGCATGTGCCACAGAGGGCTATTTGTATCACTGAAGGCTGTAAAAGGTTCACCATCACTGTTGTAGAAGGTTCACAACCCCAAGGAAGAGGTAAGCCTGTAGAAACAACTGCTGCTTGCAGCGAGGGCAGAGTGAGCTCCCTCAGATACAGCCGTACTTGTCCAGTCTGAGTCATTTCCCGATGCGGCCTTCCTTAAAGAAGGACAAATCACAACAGCTTCCTGTCACGAGCAGGTAGGTGTTGGAAAGAGAAATGGACTGTCCCTAAATCTCCAAGAAATATTTTCAAACAACATTCCTACTGACCAAGGTAAGAGATTCAAGTTCAACTCATGAACTACTGTACTGTAATAATCTAATTATTGTGAGACATAAAGTCTGCCATGATACAAGTAAAAAGTTCACTGCTACAGCCCAGAAGTCACAGGGCTGCAACATTAACTTGGTGAGCTCATAAAAACTTCTATATCCGATTTTGCAATGCCTCTTTCTCCTTCCTATCTGACAGCGCTTTACCATTCTACCCACTAAAAGTCCCTCTGTTACCAGGCTGGAAGTATCTGCTTAACACAGATGCTGAAAGATGCCCATTCAAATGAAGACAAACAGCAACAAAAAAGGGGAGGGCAGCTCACAGAGGAAACTGAGGTTCTTCGGATTTACAATTGTGTTTTCCCTTAACTAGATGTGTGACTTAGAGGTACAGAGATGTTAATGAGATTTCCTCAGTGACTATATTTTACAAATGTTGCCCAAGTGACTTACTTTACTGATTTCACAAAGATGCTGTATATGTGAAATGATGTAATAGAGGTAAAAATTGTTTGGAAACTCCAAAGCACTACACCATTTATCATAGAACTTGGAAAAAAGTATGGTGTGGCCAAAGTTTATTTATGAGGTAGCAAAATGGATAGACTTAAAATTCTAAGGGAAATAGGTGGCTGTGGGCCCAGTATGCAAAGACAGAGGCACCCACAGACCCTGAGATGCACAGGCCAGAGGCAGAGCTCACGCTTGGCCATCTGTCACTCGGCAGCATGTGAGAAATGGGTTGATGGTGGCAATTTATTGAGAGAGAATTTTCCAGGCCATAAAAACCACATCTGGAGCTCATGAATCCCGTAACAATAACATAAAAGGAAAAGGCAGTGCCCAGAGGAACGAAGGAGAGCTGGCCGACAGTCAGCAGGCTGCCTGGGTTGCATGTTGGGTTTGAGTGAGGCTGGGACTCCTCACAGGTAGGGTTGGCAGGGACTAGGCGGCAGGCTACAGGATCTAGGGGCTGGGGGGAGGGTGGGGCAGGCTATGCATTGCTCAATTTATCCACACATCTCAGTCCCCCACAGCCAGTCTGGCACCACTCAACCCACACAAAATTCGTCTTCATTGTAATTTAATCACTGGGACCATTATCCTGCCAGAGCCTCCCATGAATGCTAAACAATAAAAAAATAAGGCAAACTACACGTCACTAAAATTGCCTTGAGTTTCAACTGCAGTGATATTTGAACATGAGTGGGCTTTTCTTTCTTTAAGAAAGGCAGACAATTTAGATTTTTCTAATTCAGTGAATAATTCTAAGAATAGAAATGTTCACTTCAGCTTCAGTTTATAAGGTAGAAAGAGAATTAAATGTGACTGTGGCTATTCACCCATATCATCTGAACAAACTCAGAACTTTGTGTGCTTACTTAGATAGGTAACAGCTGCAACCTGGAGTCTTTGGGAAAGACTAGAGTATCCCCATAAGGCAGCCTCTCCAATTTCTTGCCCTAAAAGTGATCACAATTCTCCTAGGAACATGAACACTTTCTCCTTTCTGGTGTGGGTCAAGCCCACCTCCTGTTAAGTCGCAGCTGCCCCAGCCCTTGGGTGGAGATCACCTCTCTGTGGGCGGCAGGCACAGCTTGGCAGTGGCTCTGGTTACAGGGCACCTTGGGTCTATGGGTGATAAGACCATGGTGCCAGAAACTTATTTTCAATGCAGCTATGGTTCTAATCTTTGATTGTTTCTTAGAGATCAGTGAAGCCATTCTGAGAAGCGAGGTTAATAACCATTTTGTTGTTTTTTAAAGATGGAAGAGAGAGAACAGTCAGGCAGACACTCGGAGACTACTTACATGACACACGGGATTTTCGCTTCGGCTGTTCGGTTGAAAAAGAGAAGGAGGGCCTCTTTCTGCTGCTGTTTCTGTTGAGAGAGAATCATGAGTGTAAGAACCCATGCTGAAGAGCAGGGGCAAGTTGACCCAGTGTTCACTACTTTGAGCTGTACCGATCTTAGCATTGGTCAAAGTGGGGGGCCCAGGCACTGACACGACTCATCTGCTCACTTTGGCCATGTCAGGGAAGAAGGTTGGGCTCTGGTTTTGTCCCCAGAGTCAGCATTCTAGTGAACTCTGTCACTCTCTGAGAACAGTGGTAAGAATCTAATGAGATAAGGGACATGCAGGCTCGTTTGCTTTAGTTTTCTTGAGATAAGAGTTTTGCTACACAGTCCAAGCTGGCCTTGACCTCACTGGGTTGCTCAGGCTGACCTCAAAATTGTAATCCTCCTGCCTCAGTATCCCCTAAGTGCAGGGACTACAAGCAAGCTCCACTATGCCCAGCTCTTTGGAAAGGCATGTTGGGTAGGGCTTTACCACACACACCAAACACACGTGATCCACTGAAACGTGGCTTGACTGAACACACCTATTTACTGCAGCCTGGAGACAAGTTACACTTGACCTTTGCCCTGTGTGATTTGCCTCCCGCTCTTCTTCGGTCAAATTGTGTCTGTACCCAACTGATCAAACTCACCTCTTTTAAAACCTTACTGCATTGATTCCTTCTGCCTCACTGCTTTTTTCTGGGGTCATTTCCAAACCACTACCCAGGTGCTTTTGGCCTATCACCTATTAAGGGGATTCACTGCACTAGCAAATTATGTTTTCTCCAGGGTTTACATCTAAATTAACCCCAGTAGAGAACGCTAACACAGGAGATCCCAGCCAGGGTCCAAGTACTACGAGACAGAATTTCTGATCACTCTGGCTACCACGTTCTCCTCCCACCATCACTGGTAGGAGACTGCTATGGTCTGAGTGTGCCCCTCCAAACTTCATACATTGAAACCTAATCTCCAGGGCAGTGGTGATGTCAGGAGTGACTACATGGGGAGGACTCCTAAATGGGATTAGTGCCTGTATAGAAGAGGCCTGGGAGAGACCTCCATGTGAGGACAGAGTAAGGAGATGGCTGTCCATGAGGAAGTGGGCTCTCAGTAGACACGGAATCTGCTAGCACCTTGATGTTAGGCTTCCTGATCTCCAGAACTGTCAGCAATAATTTTCTGTGGTCTACAAATTCCCAGGTCTACAAACTTAAGTTTATAAATTCAGTTATTTTGTCATGGCAGCATGAATGGACTAAGACAGGTGGCGGGCTACCTTCTCCCACTACTGAGTGTGGTATATAGGTTATGGCTTGTATCTAAATGTTCCCTCAAAGACACATGCAGTCATAGGTGAGGAGTTTTAAGAGTGGCTGGATTGGGGTGTGTAATGTGGATTAAGGGTGTGACACTGGGACTGAGGGGTAGAGGACGGAAGGCCCTTCCTGGGCATTGGTGGCATCAATCGGTAGGGTAGAGCCTGGATGGAATATATACAGAAAGAAGGTGGCTGCCACTGCTGCTTGCTGTTTTGCTGTCTCCTGCTGGCCCCACCATGGACCGTTTCTCCCTTGCCTTGCAGCCAGCCAACTATGGACTGAAACCCCTACCAACTGTGAGTTAAATAAACGTTTCCTCCTTTAACTCTGGATGTTAGGTATTTTGTTTCAGCAATGAGAAAAGTATCTAAAACACAGATGTAGCATCCTTCTTATGACTGAACCCTGTGAGATCACTGAACAACATGGGACAAGGCAGTGACTTAATAGTAATAACACCATGGTCCTAAACTTGTGGTTGCCAGGTTCTCCACAGTTCAGGAAGCAGCCGGAGCAGACTGTATCTGATGTTCAACACAGATGGCGAAAAGTAGCATCTTGGTTTTGAACAATGTCTCTGCCCTAGGACTTCATAGGAAAGAAGAAGATCCTGGGGACCCACAGCAAACTGCAGCGGCACTGCCTGGGTAGTAGGTCCTTCTGAGGCAACTGCTCAATTTAACAGTTCCACCCTCCTGGGCCCTGGCGTGAGGGCCTCTCCACAGCTCTGCTCTAACTTCTCTCTAGGCCACAGGCCCAGCTCACTGACTCCATGAAGCCACCCACAAAGCCATCCTTGGGCCCGTACAGGTGGTGAGGCCTCTGACCTGTGGGGTCCCTGGGAGGCTGTGGCAGATGGACAGAACAGGCTCCATCTGGGATTTCCCATGTCACATCCGCTTGGTCAGACCCTCTAGCCACCCTCTATCCACTGCTTCCTGCTGTGTCCTTGGATGCCTAACCTCCACTGGCACACATTCACTGTGCGCGCCCTGAGGGGAACGGGAGGGGGCAAAGCAGACAGATGGAAAAATGGCAGAAGCTTCTAGAACCCAAGGCCCAACAGGGAACATCTACAGTAGATGAGGGTGCAAAGTTACAAACTCTTTCATCACCCAGCCGGGACAGCATACTGGGCTGTCCTTTCAGGGCGATACGGCAAAATGTACCCAAAGCCTTTCTTCAAAAATGTCCCTAGTGTAATCTGGTAACTGACTCCTTAAAATTTAACTATAATAAAATCAGATGTACACAAATTCGTACATACACTATTTTTTCAGCATGGTATTACTCAGAATAGTAAATGACTGAAAATAAAGGTTCCTAGAGCAAGGTGTGTAATGCACGCCTGAAATCTCAGCATTCAGGAGGCTGAGGCAGGAGGACGGCAAGTTTGAGACCAGCCTGGGCTACACAGCAAGACTCTGTCACAAAAAAATAAAAATAAAAACAAAAACTAACACCAATTAAAAACTCCCTTAAAAGCACAACTAAAAAGGACTGGTAAAATTATAATAGTGCCATGTGAATAAAACTATGCAGTTTTTACTATGTTTTAAAAAGAACACTTAAACTGGGTATGGTGGTGCACAACTGTCATCCTAGCCTTTGGGAGGCTGAGGCAGGAGGACTGCCATGAGTTTGAGGCCAGCCTAACTACATAATGAGACCTTGTCTCAAAAACAAAAAAATTTTTAATTAAAAAAATAAATTAAAAAGAACACTTAATAAAAATATGGAAAATTCTCCATGGCATAATTTTGTAATCTATTTTCTTCCCTATTTAATATATTATTGTATGACCTCAATTGTTCTTTAAAAATATATAGTTTATTATATATATGTTTTATATATAAACATTTATTTTGATATAGGCATATACATTTTATACAAAATATTTATTTATATACATGTTTGTATAAACATATACACACACATTTTTTTTATACAGGAATTAAACCCAGGGCCTTTGCACTGAGCTACATCTAAGCCTTTTTATTTTGTAAGACTAGCTCTCACTAAGTCACTAAATTGTCCAGGCTGGGCTCAAATTTGCAATCTTCCTGCTTCCACCTCCTAGAGTAGTGGGATTACAAGAGTATACCACCATGCCTAATTTGTATAAATATATTTTAGAGCAAAATATACATATGAAAGTACTATAGGAAAATACCAAATGTGATGTGCCAAAATTATGTGGTATAAAAGATTTTTTAATAATATGCTAATTAAAATAACAGACTTTGTATAGCACTTATCATGGGCTAGGCAGGGTTCTAAGAAACATATGTCCATTTAACTCATTTAATAACCAGTATTGCTGTGAGGAAGATACTATTACTCTATCTGCATCCATGAAGAAACAGACAAAAAAGTCAAGTGACTTTGTCACCAAGCTACTTAATGCAAGAACTAGAATTTGTAGCACTTCTAAGCATGGACTTTCAAGTCCAAATATCTGGACTTGGCCCCTAACAGTGGGAATTAAAATATGAATACATATAAAGCAATGTGCACAGCATGTAGCAAGTATTCAAGAAATGTTACTTACTGTAAGTATTTTCCTTTTCATTTCTTTTCTGAGCCACAGTCTCTCTCTGTCGTTCAGGCTGGCCTTGAACTCACTATGTGGCCCAGGCTGGCCTTGAACTCACAGAGATCGTTCTGCCTCAGTCTCCTAAGGGCTGCGATTATAGGCATGCACCACTACATGTGGCTTATTTTTCACGTTTTATACAGTAGTCATTTCTTGTAGTATAAACATCTATTGTATTATTACTATTAATTACTATTTTGCAGTACTGGGTATCAAACGCAGGGCCTTTGGCATGCTAAGCAAGTACTTGACCACAGAGCTACATCCCAACCCCAACTGAATTTTGGCGTGTGAGAAATCAATAATTTTATCTTTAAAAACTGGGTAGATATAATATCATCCATAAATGGTATCACTTCTTTCATCAGCTATGGCCAAGAAATTTTAAATAACCTGTATTCTTTGTTCCTGCCTCTTAGACTTTATTAAATTAGATCCACTGGAGTCTTTAAATTTACGTTTCTAGGTTGGAAATTTGAATGGATTATCAAATGACAAGGGTAAATTGATACACCAGGAAGTCTGCACGGATTTGCTCCATTTTTCTGCTTCTGATCTTGCTGATCAAAAAACGGCTTTAGACAAAAGATGATTACAGTCTGCCTTCCTTAGCCTGAGAACAGATACCTATTATTTCAGCTGCAAATGAGAGAAAGCTTTCACTTTAACTTTGTATTTCATAAATTGGCTGCTTCGCCTTGGCTGCTGTGATTTAAGGCTTGTTCCCAAACTGCTTTCCTCCTGGTGCAAAGGTGTGAAGGGACAAAGAGAGAATCAGCTCTAGACAGGCAGGTCAGTGGCTTCGTGAGGCTGCTTTGATGTGCAGAACTGCAGGAAAACGAGAGGCTAAAAAGAAACGGGGGCCAGGGGGCCAGGGTGGGCGGCAGCAAGGTGCTTTCTGTGCAGACAGGAGGCCTCCTAATTTGACTAAAGCCATAAAAATATGGTTCTGCGTTTTAACCCTTTCAATGTGGTATCTGAGCTGCTCAGGGGTTGGAAGGGTCAGCTAGGGTCCTCTAGTCCAAGTCCCACAGAGGTGGCTTCCCGTTCTGAAGAAAGTAGAGTCAGATTCACAGCTTAGAAATGCACCGCCTCAGGGGCTTCACAGTAGGAAAGTTCTGATGGCCCAAAGCATGAAATTCTGATGGCCCCAGTTTGGATTCTGTACTACAAAAATGAATTTCCATTAACAAACACAACAGGGCATCAAGTCTTCAAGGACTTACTATCTAAAAGAACTTAGTATCTGGCCCAACTCAAATTCTACCTTTCAGGCATAAACGCTTAATTTGCCTAAGACTCTGGGAAAGCAGGTAGCAACTCTCAAGTGCTGGGCTGAGAGGAGCTCTGGGCTCTCTCCCAGCTGGATTCTTGACGAATTATACTGCATCTTTGGCTTTATTTTCATAAGCTGTACAACAGAGTGGAGACTCCAGGGTGTTATATGACAGAGATGCTAATCATACCACACACAGGACACTGGGCAAGCGGCATTATCCCTATGCATTTTTCCAGCTCTCAGGCAGATTGTGCCTGTCTTTCCCAGGTACAAAAAATATCAAAATATTCCCTCAAATTTAAGAGAGCTGTACAGCTACTTAAAGTTACAAAATAGTCAGCTTTCCTAATTTTCATGGTTTATCTGAAATCAAACCTTCTGGCTGTATTGAAATCATTTTTGGAGGAAAAAAACCACTCACCTAACTTGAAAAAGTTTTCAAGATAGTGTGAGTTTTTAAAATGCTTCCAGGCCTTGCTGCACTAAGTACACAACCTCCAGGGCTTCTACTGCTGTCACTCTCTTTCTTCTCGGCTATGCTACATGATTTAGTCGCCTCCCAACCAGTTAACGTGATTTTCATTCTCAACTCAAAGGCTCCCTGACTGCTTTTCAGCCATCTACACTGGCTGCTCTACATCTGGCTCAAGAAGTAGGCAAGATGTAGGACAGGGTAGAACAGAGACTTACTTCCATCTCTCCCAAGGAATAGTCTTTTATAACTATTCACATTTTTCCATCTAAAAATATGGCATATCTGAATTTCCTCCATTAATATTGTATCTGCTGCCCCTGTTCATTCGTTTTCTTGGCTGATGGTGTTCACTAATAGTCAAAAGTCAGAGCCATTAAAGGTTAAAGGAAAGTGTTAAGGAAAAATTTAAAATTGAAAAAAATTTCCACTCACTATTTTTTTCTTTTTCCTGTTTTCCTTTTTGTTTGTTTTCAGAACCCAATATTTCAACGCACCAGGCAAACATTCTACTACTGCATGTACTACCATCCCCCAGTCACTGAGTTTATCTCTAGAAATCACAAAAGGCCAATTAAGATGGGTTTTAGTGACAGAGTATTCTGGGTCAGCTGAAATACGATTCTTAAACTCTGTTCTATATCCTACATCAGTGTTGCTGAACTTTTGAGAACTCCATGACAGACATTATGCCTGCTTATTACCTTGTAATCATCTAGATTACATATGTGTGTGTATGTGTATATATACATATGTATATATACGTGCATAAATTAAACATACATAAAAATTTACCAATATATCCTCTATGCTATCCCACTTCTTCAAAGCTGCCAGTTAGTCTCTTATTCATGGCATGGTAAAAGAATATGAAAAACATACAGTTTGTCTTTTGTCATTCTTATTTATTTTGTCATCTCCCAGAGGGGTGACATCTCATGCCCATCTGTTCCTTTACATGGGTCAATACCAAGACTCTATAATGAATGCTCTGTGATATTACCATTGATTGTTATTTTCTTGCCAATGAAAATTACAAGGTTTTATTTGAAGAGCACAGAAATGGAATTGGTATACATTATAGCACTTAGTATGGTATGATGCTAAAGTACAAAATGAAAGTGTTCTGAAAAGATGAAGCTACCATAGGAAAGAGCCCTAAATAACAGGAGCAAGAGACTTGCTGCTAGCCTCTGCTCTGCCAGAGGGTACCCATGAGGTTCGGATAAACTTAGGTGTCTGTGAGCCTCAGTTTCCCTCTCATACAATGAGAGTACCAACCTCCCCTGCCAATCATAAATAGTTGTAATAAGGATTAAGAAGATTAAGACGGTCTGAAAATTCATTGTTATATAAAAGCTCACTTGTAATTTTGACTAGTGCAAATGACATGGTGTGGTTAGAGGGTTAGCATACATCTTGAATAATACAGGACTAACTGTCTAACAACTATTACCATCCTCAGGCATTTCTGAAACATGTATTTCCACTTTCTCAGAGGGATTCAGAATATCATCCTGCTCTTTCCCTGCAGTTATTTTTCTAATGATGCATGAACAACACCTTAAACAAGTATAAAACCACATGTTAATGAGAGATTTTCAAAATAGATCTGGTTGGGTGAGAAATAAACTGAGCTGGCTGGTGAGAAGTGAACAGCAAGTTCAGAGGTTGCTGCATAGAGTGTCTTGCAGGAAGAAACCACCACAAACACCTCTGTGCCCAAACCTGTCCCAGCCCCACACTCACAGTTTTGTCCTTGGTCATTTCTTTGGCTGCAGCATCCAGGCTGGCTCTGGCCTTGGCACTGATCTGTCCCGGGGCGACCACCACCATCTTGCGCTGTTTGGCTGGCAGCTGGGAGAGGACGTCAGATTTGAGACGTCGCAGCATGATGGCTTCCTCCAGCAGCAGCTTCAGCTCTCCCAGGTTGGAGGAGCCCGAGTAGTCCCAGCCCCACTGCAACTAATGAGAGGGAGATAGGCCGTGAGCTATAGGCAAGATTCTCTGCTCATGCCTACCCTGGCTTCACTCAGAGAAGTGCCAAGTGACTCCAAAAGGAGGACAGGTGAGAAAAGGGAAGAGAAAAGCTAGGCACAAAATGAAGAAAAACCACGTCATGACATTTTACAACCTTTATAGCTGTAGCTGAAACAAGTAAAGAGATTTGGTGCTTATTTTATTAAAAAAAAAAAGTACTTGGCTTGTTAAACTACTCCTGCATACTAAATACAGAAATTTGTCTCCTCCAAGATTTACACTGCAGAGTCCACTGCATGGTGTAATAAACAATGTCAGTGATGTCTTTATTTGATGAGATTTAGAAGGATTTGAAAACCACTGTTTCTCAGTATGGTTTACAGCAATGCAACCAAGTATGATGCAGGAAAAGCAATAGCAATGTGGTGTTGTTAATGGTGGTTGGGGTTGGCAAGGAGGAACCTAGAACAACAGCTTCTGCCACGCTGGCTGAAAACAAGAGGTTTCTCAGGGCTCAGGGCTTAAGCAGTTAGTTCCTCATGAACACGGCTTCCTCACTCATTGGATCCAAGCAGACAGTGGGCTTAAAGATCTGTTCCCTGTCACACACTTGAAGATGCTAGCCTTAAAACTAACATCTTGGCTGGGAGTGGAGCTTAATGGTGGAGCACCTGCCTGTGCATAAGGACCTGGGTCTGACACCCAGCAAATAAACAAATAAAGCAAGTCTATCCTTCATCAATAACGTATTGGAAACAGGGCTGATCTGCACGGTCTTGTGGAGCACAAGCCACTGAGTGTGTCTGCTGCCCGGCTTCGCATGCTCCTTCCCTTCCTGCTTCCCCTCTCTTGGACTGTCAGCTGCCTGAGGGCAGGAGCTGAGCCTGCACAATCATGGGGTCATTGCTGAAATGAGAATAGAAAGAGGTGGTCAAAAGTGAGGAAATAAACTGACCCTAAGGTATCTCTTTAAAAAATAAATAACTCTAGCCAGTTGTGGTGGCCCACACCTATAATCCCAGCACTGATGCAGGAGGATCATTGCAAGTTCAAGGCCAGCTGGGCCTACAAAGTGAGTTCAAGGCCAATCTGAACTGCATAGTGAAAACGTCTCTTAAAAAGAAGAAAAAAAAATGCTATGAACAAGTGCATATCATAATGAATTTGGGTGTCATGTATCTAAATTTAATGTTGCTATCTCTTAATCTTGGAGGTGAAATTCTTCATCATAGTAAAAATTTTACATTGGACTTTGGAATAACCACAATAGACAAGCTTTTATTAAAGACATACCCAGGCCCAGGCCCTGGGCTAAGTAGCAGGAAGGAACTAAAGGAAACCAAAGAACCGTCTTTGCTTTCAGGTGGGGGTGGAGATGAGGATGCAAAGAGAAGGAGGGTAAGGAAAGGTCAGGATGCCTGTTTCTGTTTCAGAGACCAGGAAGGGGCAGCCTGATGATGGGTACACAAGGGTCAGCCTGGGGAGTAACAGCAATGAACTCCACCTTTAGCCTCTTCCATCACTAGCCAAAGACCCAGCACCTGGGTGAGGCATGGGCAGGGTAGGAAGGGAGGAGAAAAGTACCCGTTTGGCGTCACAGTAGCGAAGTCCGAAGGCATGAAACTGAGGGAAGAAGGTTGGCTTGACTGCGATGATCTGCGTGTAGAGCTCTGCAGGCCGGGACATGGCTGGTGTGCCTGACAGCAAGATCACCCTCTTGGCCACCTGTAAGACAAACAGCTCCACTCTGAACCGGGGTGGAAACTGTCCCACCGAGGCAAGAGCTGAATGGGCCTAGGACCAGAAGAATACCCTGGAACCCATCAGGACCACCTTACACTTCCTGGGCACTTTCACTGCTGGTGGTTCTCAAATTGAAATATCTCAGAAACAAGAGTAGAACTAAGTTCCAACAATGCTGGAGCCAATCTCCCTCCAGAACTCTGTGTGACCGACATCCTAGGATCTCTACGCAAGGTTACTATGACCTGAGAAAAGGACCATCTGCGTTCCAAGAACCTAACTGTGTTGCCAACGTGAGCGGTTCGAGGTCATCCACTTTTCTTAATCCTTCCTTGCTGCCATCATAGCACTTAACTCTAAATACCCTGAACTCTCCTTTCTCTCTCCCACACTAACCACCAGCTCCTTGAGATCAAGACTGAGCTGTGTTCCCTTTATCTACCATAGCACTTTGTAGATGGCACAAAGTAATCAACAAATAGTCACTATATGCTGAGAAAAATTCAGAAGGAAGCCAGTTCTCATCACAGGGAAAATGGAGTGAACTCAAAGAACTGTCTCACCAGGGAACAGGAAGTAAGGGAGACAGCAACAGCCTGAACTTCTTGCAGAATGGATTTCCAACACCCAAATTGAATTTACTAGAAGGACACTGTAAAAACCAGGAGGTAGTGCCAGGGGTTGCCCATGTACGAGCCTCCATTTAATTTTCTCTAAGGGAAAAAAGGATCTTCACTAACTTTATCATGGTTCAAGGTTAAGGATCTGTGAGTCAAACACATTTTGCAGTTAATTAGAACTTTAAGTAGTGGAACCTTGACCCATTACCCTACATTCAGCCCAGGCCTGCAGCAGCTTGAAACAGGGGCAGAATCGACACAAACAGGTGGTCAATTCCAGTGACAAACTCTGAGTTCTTCACTACCCTGACACCAACCTGACCCCAGGAGATCAAATCCAAACACCTCACCTCTGAGTAAGACAGGAAGAGGATGAGGCTAAAAGAGGAGACACTTCTTACTATATTTGACCAAAAAAAAAAAAAAAAAATCACCACAAATTATTGGAGCAAAACTCACTTTAGCTCTGGGAAGAGATCCCCACCATGGAACTCAGTTATCTACAAACAGCTTGTTACCCACCGTACCCTTGAGTTAATGACAATAATGTAAGGCAATCGCGTGAACTAAATCTCCTAGGGGAGGAAATTAGGTTTTCAAATGTATACACTGCCTCATAAAAATAAATAAATAAAGATGTAACAGTGGGAAGAAAGATGATTCCTTGTAAATACCCAATATACACAATGCTAAAAAATGTACTTTCATCCTCTCAGCCACTGCCAATACCTAATTCCATTATGACAGGAGAGCTATGAATCTCTCCAGCTGTAATTTTCTACAGTTCAATTACCCAGGCCTCCTAATTTCCTGCACGGTTTAATGCAGACTCATTAAAATAACAATGTGCTTCTTGAATGGTGTCTGTGGCATCTCTTTCCTTGGCTTAAGACCATTTCAGCAAAAGGACAAAATGAAAAGTTCCATCAATAAGAGAAAATCTGCCCATCCTCCCCACCCCACTCCTTGTGTTTCTGTTTGCCTGGGGATGGAGTCCAGGCAAAAGCAGTTCATGAGCCAGGTGATCAGAGTTAACTCCTGGGTCTTCCGGATGCAGTTATACCGAGTCAGTCTGCCCCTACACTTCCTTGCCTAGAGTGAGGGGACTGATGCAAACGGACATTTGTGGGTATGAAAAGCAGTGACAGCATTATGGAAAAAGGAAAGGGTCAGCTCTGAGAAGAAACCAGAAGGGCATCTCCTCGCTATGGAAGGAGTCAGGCTTCTCCCTGCTCAGTCCCCACGCATTCACATTGTCACCACTGTCATTTCATGAGGCCTGTAAGCTACGCTGGGCCACAAACAATTTACATAAATATCTGTCTCCACCTCTGAGAAGTTTCAATCCAGGAAAATATAAACGTAAAAAACTACACAAGTCAAAATTATACTGAACACTTTACAGGTAACTCCCCGGCTAAGGAAAGGAAATTCAGAATAGGTAAGTAGCAGGCAAGCTGGCACAGATTTTGCTGCTCAGGGGGATGTAGCTCAACAGTATATACAGAATTTTCCAGGGAGAATCTGCTGCGTAAATTTGAAGTAGGTAACACACACACACAGGTTGTGAAGCACAGTATGACCCACATAACGTGCTATGGTAGAGAAAAAAACTGAGGCTAAGTTCATGTAAGAGGCAGAAGTTTTTCTCTAGCCAGGTATGGTGGCGCACATCTGTATGGAATCACAGCACTTTGGCAGGCTGAGGTAGGAAGATCACCAAGTTCAACCTGGTCTGGATGACTTAGCAAGACCCTGTCTCAAAATAAAAAATTTAAAAGACTAGGGATGTAGGTTCAATGGGAAAGTCCCCAGTACTGCCAAAAAATGTTTTTATCACTTCCCAGTGTTCTCCTTCCACTAGCTGAGCCAGTAACTTGCTTTACTGAATTATTCTGGTTGGCTACAACATGTATCACAAAGACGCAGAGCCAGGAATAAACTCATTCTCCCCACAGCTCCGTCTCACTTTCACAGCTAGTATTACTCTGATGATGATACTCTAAAGTCAATGCAATATACTCAGTCAGAGGAAGGACATGTAGAAAACAGGTAACACCACAGAGGAAGACACATCCACACATGCTCACTAACCCTGAAAAGACAGGGAGGTTGAAGCTATTAAACTCTAACTAGTTCAGAAGTCATAATAGCAACTTCAGAAATAAGGAGAGTAGCCAGCCTAGCTTGGAACAAGTAATCAAAAGCACCCAGAGCAAGAAGAAATGCAGGAACCAGGAGAGAAAACAGAAGAGTCAGCACTTGCAGGGGAACCAAAGGCCTGCACACAGGAAAAGCTCACTGGGCAAGAAGAATCCAGCGGTGGGAGTGAGGGAAGAGGACAGCACCCCATGCTGGGAGGGCGGCAGGCACCAACAGTCTCAGCGACTCAGGAGGGTGAGGCAAGGGGACTATCTGTGCTCAGGAATTCAAGACAACCCTGAATAACACAGTAAGACCCAGAGTCAAAACTGAAAACAAAAACCACAATGCCCCAGGTGGGTCTCCTTAGGTCAAACAAGATCAAACCAAGACAAATGGCTTAATTATGCAAACTGTTGACCAAAGGCCACCCCTAGTACCAACTGATGGCCACCTACCACTCTGATACCTGGGGAATGGCCTTTCTGACTCATAGATCAGTGTATGTCATATAAATGGTCCTTGCTTGTGTTAAAAGTCTGAAGGGCACTGATATTACTAAACTGACCTGCATGAAACACAGTGCTTTCAAGTCAAGCAAGTATCACTGCTCTGTTATCAGTAAAATTGTGGTGCCACACAGAAGGCAGCCCTTGGGTAAGGACAGAGAGAATGAAGACTGTGACTATAAGTGTACTGATTTAAAACATCAAATTTCTATAATGAGACTAGAGCAGACTGTGTAATAATCACATATTAAAACTGAGGTCATTCGGAGCATTAAGGTACGCAAACTGCTAGTGTGTGGGTATTATTAAGACAGCATACAGACTAAAATTGAAACTAAGGTAGATTTCTTCCTTAAGTAGCAGACTCTAGTAATTTCCTTTTACAGTCTGGCTCTATAATGAACTTGAGACAATAAACCAGAAAGGCTGGACACAGGTGCTTCTCCTGTAGTCTCACCACAGCAGGGTGGAAATCAGAATCCACCAGCTGACACTCCTCTCCCCTCTGGTCTGTGAAAGGCAAAGAGCCAGCTCTCACGGATGCACAGGGACTGGGCCTTCTGCCTCTCACTTCTTTTTAATTTTTATTTTTACTTTTTGCTCCTTACTTCTATACCACAGGAAAAGATAGCCACTGCAATATTGTACGAAAAGAGCTACAGTTTGGTTACAAATCCATCAAAGGGAACAGAGGATATATATTTTGATGGCTTTCTTCAATAGAATTCTATTTGTAAAATGAGGTAGAGTTGTTTGGAATGACACGTAACGATTTTCAAGATAGGTTATTAAGGGAAAAAAGGCAGTGATGAAATAGTGACTGTGGCGCCCTCGGGAAGAAAGAAGGAAACACACATTTATACTTACACAGGAGTAGGCTATTTCACAGGAGCAAACCAAAAAATCTGGTAATGATGGCTGTCTCTGCAGAGAGACACAAGGGGCCAGGGAACCTAAGGTATGAGAAACATGCATTTTCACTGCCTACTTAGTATGTGAACCACTTTAATAAAAAAGGTAAAAGATCTGGGCATGGCAGTTATATGCCAGCTCAGCATTCTGGGAGGGTGAGGCAGGAGGACCAGAAATTTGAGACCAGCCTGGGTAAATTAATGATCTAGCAAGACTCTGTCTCAAAAAAAAAAAGGCCAGGGATGAAGCTCCATGTGAAAGCCCTGAGCTCAAGCCCCAGTACTGCCAAAGAGAAAAAACAAAAAGTGAGTTTTTTAGTCAGTGTCTGATCTCACCCATCTTTACAGATATGAAAACACTCTGCTCACAGAGAAAGAGCAACAGGACTTATTAGGAAAGGGTGGTGGGATTCTGGAAGCTTTCTGCCTTTCAAAACGTTTGATTTTGCTATTATACTGATTCAATGATAAAAGCCAATGTAAACAAACCAACTAAACTGAACAAAAACCCAACCACACTCCGATATTCAAAAGAGTGACGTGAATCCTCAGAATCGGTATCATGTGGAGCAAAGGTCCGAGTGTGCAAATGGTTACACCCAGCTGGACTGGTAAACTGACTCAGCAATTCTGCTTGTAACAATTTGTTCTAATAGGATAAGCATGCAAGGTACATATAGATAGCTGGTATTCACTTGCACAAATGTTTAGAACCACAAGAAGGAAAAATGATCCAGTGCCTGACACTGAGGCTAAATAATGGGATGTATTTATACAACAGAATGCTCCGCAGTCATCACAAACAATCATCTTGGCCAGCCATAATGGCACACACCTGTAATCCCAGCACTCAGGAGACTGGGTCAGGGGGACCTGGAGTTTGAGGCCAGCCTACACATAGAGTAAGACCCTATTTCAAAAATACAAAGCAACAAAAAACCCAGGTAAATACTACTGTAAGGGAAGAAAGATGTCACATTTCACCTTTCCCAGAGGATAACGACATCAATTTCTTAACAACCTACTCTTGCCACAGACTGCTGTCGCAAATTACATACCCGCATTCACTGACATTATCTGACCCTGCTCTCTTGGACTGTATGATTAAATCTCATTATCTCATGAAGCACATTTGCTAAAAATATCTTGTGATATTAACTATCAAAATATCATTCAGAGAAATGTGTACATTAGGGAACAATCAAGGGGTATTAAATTGGTCCTTATGTGGCTTTTCAAATACATCTCTTACTTTCTCTCAACTATCTTCCTAATACAAAAGCATTCAGGTTCATTTACTTATTGTCTTAGTTACTTTTCTCTCACTGCTGAGAGAAAATACCTGACGCCCAAAATTAAGGAAGGAAAGGTTTATTTAGCCACAGTTTGTGGAGGTTTCAGTCCATAATCAGCCGGCTTCACAGCAGGATGAGGCAGGCAGGCCTCACAGAGAAAGAACAATTCATGCAGACAGAAGGTAACAAAGCAACAAGGGGACATTACTATCTTCTTTCTGCCTTTTTATCCTACCCAGGCTATTGGGACTATGGTGGTGCCAAACCAATCAGTAGACTGATTTAGTAGTCACTCATCCTTAATGCCAGCACCCTTAATCCTGGCACTGCACCATGAATCAATCACACCCTCTAGATCCAGCCACCTCTGAAAAAGCCCCACCTACAACTGCACAAGACTTTGGGGGGACATCTAGACATAGCTGTAGGGCTGGGGATATAGCTCAGTGGAATAAGCGCTTGCCTAGCAAGCGCAGGGTCCTGAGTTCGATCCCCAGTATCGCAAAAAAAAAACAAAAAAAAAAAAACTAGTAACTCTTAGACATAGCTGTAACAGATCCATGGTTCACCATGTGGATAAGAAAGGATTACATCTGGCAACATCTGGGGACAACGATGGTGAACACCGAGAGTACTCCTGGCATCTCATAGGTCAAAGATGCTGCTAAATACGCTACATGCACAGGATGGCTCCGTCACAAAGAATCAACCAGTCCAAAATGTCAGCGGTACCAAGGTTGAGCAAATACAATCTAGATAAATATACAGCAACGAGGGGTGACAGAATAGCACCAGATGTCCCACCCCATTCCTGCCACTGCTTCGCGTTATAGGAAACTACAGAACAGAAGATCAGGACTTTAACAGGCCATATTCATGGATCCTAAGTTGAAATACAAATGTACCCAAGTGAGACAGCAAATGCAAAGTTAAGACACAGTAGCTTAAAGATTCATTTTCAGCGTGTCACTTTGAAATATACTCAAGGTATTAAAGATGTCTACCCTGCTTCCAAAGGCCAGACTCAGAAGCACCTGCTGTGCGATTCCATGTGCCCTAGACGGCAATGGTTACCTTGACAAGACCTTGCTAAGAAGCGTTCATATTACAACTTTAATGATACAATCTCTCTACTGTGCAATTTCTTTTGTCTAAATAATCACTGGCACAGATTTAATTTCAGTTATGGCCATAATATTGGAGCCACAATATTAAGGCCTATTAACATTTTTTCAAAGAAAAAACATATTAAAGCCTCTCAAAGACAAGTCACTCCCCCAGTTCATTGTGTATGTCCATCAATGGCTATCATCATATAAATATTTATAGGTAATATCAGAGAGCCAGGCTTTTTAAGTAAATGACTTATCTTTCACGCTGGAGCATACAACATACCTTTGCCTTGGGAGATTTATCACATTATAGCTTATTCCTAAAAATATGAAAACTTGAAGTAAATAGTCACTTTATGTGTGTTTTGTGGAGAGGCACAAAAATTAGGCTTTCAAATACTAAGCTTCATCAACGTTTAGCAAATCTGTTCTCTTTAATTTAGCCAAAAGTGAAAAGATGCTTTTTTCTTTTGTTTTGAGATGGTCTTGCTTATTTAGGCCAGGGTAGCCTAGAATTTGTGACCCTCTTGTCTCGGCCTCCCACCAAGCATTGGGATAAAAACTTCTAGGCAATAAAAGCTGCAGTTTCAAAATGCTGGTGTGACCCAAGGGCTGCCTTACTAGAAAGCAGGATAAACTCAACCTTGTGTTCACTTGTGTTACACCAACCAAAGCGGGTTCCTCCAAAGTCAGATCTCTGAGAGATTGCTAACTTGCCCTGAGAGAAAACACTACTTTTTAATACTCCTTCCCTAACTTTAAGAAGAAATCCACTCCAAAAAGATAGAAGGAAAGCTGGGGGCCTATTCCCTGTAAGAATGGGCGAACATACTACAGAATAGATACGGGCCAAAGCGCCAATGGAACAGGGAGCTGCATAGTGCCTATTAAACACGTGCAGATGAAGACTTGAACCTGCGGCACACACCCATCCTGGCCTGTTCTGAAGCAGAACTTACACTCACCAAAGTGCCCCAACTGCTCAGAGGCCAGTGGCGACCTCCACAGAAAGGAATGTGGACTGCAGGACCTCCTGTTAAGCAGAGGCCTTGCGGCTGGCTTCCAAGGCCTGGCTCAGCTCTGCCAGGGTTACTTTTTTTACCCACTGGTCCTGGCCTGGTTCTAAGTAACTCATTGTTTTTGGCTCCCAGCACCTTGACGTCTCTGCTATGAGTGACTCAAAGTTCCTTGGGAGCTGCCTGGTGGACAAGCTGCTATAGGTCCTCCCCTGTCCAGGCAGGAAGCCAAAGGCGGATTCCAAAGTCCAGCCCCACCTGGGCCTTTGAGACTTAACACGTCTCCATCTGTACTACTTGGCCCTCAGCTAGACGTCAGGAAGGAAAATGGAGCTGGAAACCAAGCCCTAGGAGACGCCCTAAATGATGCTGAGTCCTGCCCACAGCACACAGGCTGGGGGTCGGGCCTGCTCTCCTAAGACCCCGCACACCCACAAATACAATGGATCTCCAGGTACAGGGGGCACTGGCCCCAAGTCTCCTCTCCGCAGCACTTACCTTTAGGATGGGCATAGCTGCTCGGCAGCGGGCAGTCTTGCTGTTTTTGAGGAAGTGAGATTCATCCTGAAAGAAACAGCCACATAGTAAACAAGGCCCAACCCTGAGAGGACAGAGGGGCCACAGGAAGCTTGGCCCTGGCATGGCATTTGCCCAGTGGGCTCTCATGCAAAGAGGCAGAGCAGCAGGCCTAGGGAAGAAGCCAGGTCTCCAGGGCAGCCTTGATACTGCACTTTAGGCAAGTTGTTTCATTGCTCCAGAGACAGTTTTCTGCATAGACAGTTGGGTCATGAATTCCTACTCTGGGGAATGAACCACTGAAAGGTGGTTCATGCTTTGTAAGTGGCATCTTTCACCTGTGTGGCAGCAGAGGCAAGTGTGCTTTAGAACAGCTGTGTGCCCTGCACTGGCACAAAGCTGTGGGGTCCAGGGCCTGCCCTTGGGGTCGCTGTGCAGTAAGGAAGTCAGGCATTCTGACACTGGTCAGACGCCTGACTGCCACTGCGGTGGGAATAAGTGAAACATTATGGCAACTGAAGGGCGGCAGGAGCCCTGTGCTCCGGGACTGTTAGGTTTAGGACATGGAGCTTGAGTACCGTCAGCTCTGCATTCTGTAGATAAACAAAGAATCTGTCATATTTTCTAAAGCCAAATTAGTAGCTAATACATTCATAGGACCCGGGGGGAAACTTCTAGTTTAGCACACAGAAAGGATGTGAACTCCTGGCCATGGATGCTCCAACTCCTTGCCATGTGACTCTGAGTCCTTAACTGACCTCCCAATGGTGCCAGGTTCTCCATCTATCAAATGCGTTTCAAGACACCTCCTAACCCATCAAGTGCTCCAAGTCTGAAACGGGATTACCCACAAGTAGCCCTTAGCCCAGTCCTGCCTCTCTGTAAGCATTCCACGTTATCAGCTGCCTATGAGATGTCCTGGCTTTGTCCCTGAAAAGAATGTGTAAGGACTCCATTCCACTTCAGCTATGATGAACAAGGACCTGCGGAGAACAGTGGAGGGCGTGTGCAACGTCAAGCCAATCTCCAGCCTGCAAACGTCGGGTGTTACATCCATGTTCTTATTTCGTAACATGTCCTCATGACAGTCAGGGAAATGGAATTTATCAAGAAACTGCAGAAAGTACAAGGATATGACCAGTGAGTGATAGTGTAGCAGTATTGGAACATATCGTGACAATGGCTTGAAACTGAAGCCTCCGGAGAGGTATGCCATCTCACAGCTGCCACTTTGTTCCTGCCTATAGACTTGGAAGTCAGAAGAGGACTTTACCAAAGAACAAACTAACCCTGGTGGTAAGCAGCTTGCCAAAACCCACACAGCAGAAACAGGAAAACATGGATTTTGAAGCCAGACACGAACAGCTTCAATCAGTAATTCTCTGGCTGGCTCTGCGTCTGTAAGCAAACGAGGGGCTTGCTCCCACGGTCACGCTCATCATCAGCTTTGCAGTGGCTTAACTCACAAGAACAAAAGATAACACAGCTCGGGAGGTGCACAAGGAAGATCCGTGCTTATACATGAAGTTCCTAATGCAGGTATATAAAAGAAACGAAGACACATTTACTCTCCCTACACCCTGGGGCCATCACCATCCACCCTGGGATAGTCTCTGAATGTTTTCATTTCACTTCAACGCTGGCATTTTTCAAAGGCACACTTAAATTTGTGCCAAACCAGAAATGACTTCCCCAAAGACTTGCTACCGAGATAGCTTTCAGAAAACGTAACACACTTCCATTTGCGTATGCTGAGAACACAGTGTGGTTCTCCCATCCAGAACATGATAAGGGATCCCCTGAGGTCAGCAAATGTGTCATCTCCCTCTTCCTGAGCTCCCATGACCATTTCACTGGGGAGCTCTGTTAACACACTATGTCCTGGCTGGGTATCATGTCTGCCAGGCTTTCCTCACGAAGGAAGCCAGGAATTCAAAGGGGTGCTGTTGGACCAGGGGTTAGGGCTCCAGTAAACCCTCCTTTAATGATCAACTCAAGTAAAAGGTGCACATTTTTTTTCAGTGACTTGGGATATCTTTATATTGGTTGACATGAAGACTATTAATTGTTGAACTGTAGGCCTGAGCCCCTCTGACATGGTAACACGGATGTAGACAAACACACTTGCTGTCTAGGCTGTAGTCCCTGGAGCCCCAGGTGGCCTTAGGTCTATGTGTGGGCCTCCAGCTGTGGCCTCATGCTGCAGGAAAGATAAGCCAGAAACTGCAGCACAGACTCATTCAGCCAGAGTCTTCAAAAGCTCCACAGAAAATGCTAATGCACAGCCAGGGCTGAGAAGCACAATGTGGGAGAAATGAAACGCCAATTCCCCATAATGAAGACAGCAATTTCAGTTCCCTAAGAAACCAAAAGAGATTCAATGAGATTACAGATACCAAAGTTCCCGGAGCTTCTAAGTGTTTCCACAGAGATAAAGATTTTGCCAATCACTTACAATGATGACGACTTTGAAAGAGGTTTTTAGCTGTCTTTCCAACTTGCTCAGAAGGTCAAAACTGACTATGTTGACCAAGCCAGCTGTCAGACAGCCCTTTCCATTCACTACCACGTTGATATTTTCTGGCCTCAGAGATGGTAGCCACTGGAGGAAGGCCTGTGGGTGACAGGAGACAACAAAACACTGACTGGCTGGCTGTGACCCCAGCAACCCACCAGCAGCTCTCAATATGCACCATTTAACATTCCCTGAAAAACAAACTCGGTCTCTCTCCTTCCACATCTTCCTGTCTCTGCCCAAATCCTTGTCATCTCCACACCTCCCTCCCCTGTCCCTTTCCTCTCCACTGACCAGACAGTCCCCTCCTTTTATTAGCAGGCTCTTTGTGGTGTCTGTAGATTTCATCTGTGATCTCTAACTAAACAAGTTTCTGTTGGGGAAGCATTTTATGAAGAGTATGGTGAAACGAAGGCAAATGGCTTTTATTGGTGACGATGACAATACTTAAGCCGATGTTCTACAAAGGCGCTCACTCCAGCAACCACTGAAACCTGGTCCTTGGAGCCAGTGGCCCTATCTCAAAACCATTATACTGTTACATGCCTGCGCCTCCATAGCAGCACTGCTCCGCCCGGCCAGGGCTGCGCCCTCTGCCTCTGGGAGTGCGGGCCTTCTCTCAGTCCCACCTGCAACCATCTACCTGACTGTTCCCTGGACTTTTGATGGTGCTGAGGAAATCTAATGCACACAAGATATGTAGCCAATGACTGCTTCCTACAGGGAATGGCAGAAGTCAGATCCCAAGGACAGGAAAAGAATAAGGTATTTTTTCCACGCACATTCTTGTAAGGTTTTTTGCCTTCTCTTTGGTTAGAGCAGCACATCTGGGCAGCAGACTGACCAGCAGCAGGCAGAGCTGCCTCCTCTCCATCATGACTCATGAGGTCTTAGGAAGAAGCCAAGCTGTGAGGAAGAGGGAGGCCAACACCAGCAGCATAAAGCCAGGGAGGGGCCCAGGTCCTCCTCTTCACTGAGTTTGCGTATGGGATTTGATTCCTCAAAAAGTTTAGGTCAGGTTCTTCAGTTCTAAGGTTATCAGTGAATACCTCACCCTCTACAGATGCAAACGCTGAGCCCAGAAGCCACGAGGACATCTCCAGTCTCACCCTGGTCCTCGCCAGAGGAAGGCACAGCACTTAACCCCTTTGATTTTCAATCTGCTCATCCGTAAAGGGGCTCACTGTCATGTTATGGGATTAAGGGCGATAAAGGAGTTAAAAATATTTTGGAAATTAAGCATGGTAGATATAGGGCACAGAGGAACTGAAAGTGCCCGGGATGGACTGACAGTGTCCCTAGGCTGGCAACTCCTGGGTTTTCTCCCTCTGAGTCAGAAAACGACCAGGCTGCCCCTCAGCTCATCTCTCTTCTAGCCATTGCCTTACAGAACCTTTACAGATGCTAGGCCCTATCTCAAAACCATTATGCTGTTACTCTACCCCTGAGAAAAACCTTCCTTCTCAAATTCCAACACAAAGACAACCAACCTGCTCCCAGGTGAAGCGCACAGAGGACGGCACCACCACCAGGAGGGGCCACTCCTTCCGGTAGAAGGCAGCTATACAGATAGCTTGGATGGTCTTCCCCAGGCCCATGTCATCAGCAAGCAGCAGGCGGCCTCTTTTTGCTATGGCAAAACTGCAAGCAAACAAGGCAGGGTGAGCTGCGCAGTCTACATTCTAAAAGAGTCCTTTTTAGCTAACCCGGCACCAAGAAAAGCGCAGACACTGTTGTAGAACTCAGAATCAGACTAGAGGGATGACATGGCACCGAGGAACTATAGAAGGCGTACAGCTTTTATTACACTAGCGGGCTGGGGGACACTGAGGTTCAAATCATCAGCCTTGTCTTAGAGATAAGACTGGCAAGACTCTTAGAGTAAATCAGTTACTTATACAGGTTTTCAGGAAGTACAAAAAGCAGATAACAGGATAGTCTACAGTTGGTCACACGTCTTGTCATATATTGCTAAGCAGAATTTATCTTATACAAGCTAACTGGGGTGACTATTGTGTAACAAGGAGGTTCAGGTTATGATGACCAGGAAGAACAAATCATTGCCTAAGACTGAGCCAGGCTGTGCTTGACAAGTCTTTGATAAGTCTTTGAAAAACCTGAAGCAGCCAGGCATGGTGGCGCACACCTGTAATCCCAGCACTCAGGAAGCTGAGGCAGGAGGATCATTGCAAGTTTGAGACCAGCCTGGGCTACAGAGTGAGCTCAAGCCTGAACTGCATAGCAAGACCCTGTCTCGGAAAGACCAAAAAAAGAGAAAGAAAAAGAAAAACTTGAAGCAAAACATAACAGGATGCACCCCAGTTGAGCCACACTTATCTTGCAGCTGGCATTGGACTGTTAAGCCTCATTAAGTTGTACAATTTTCTGAACAGGCTGCACTTCCCAGAGTCATCCTTGGATGGTGTTAGAAATACAAACTTTAAGATTTCCTTTACATTTAAAATTGCCTCTACAACACAAGGCTGGAGGCAGGTACTACAAGACCTGCTCCTTCAAACAGAAAAGGTAAGAGCCAGCAAGGGGCAGAATAAAAGGAAACGAGCGTGAGGGAAGACAGGGAAAATGTAGAGTGGCTGTCCAGTGGGAGGGGGAAGATCTAGAAGACCACCAGGTCACATGAACTAAGGGAGGAAGCTCCAAGGAGAAAATGAGCCTGATCCCAGCGCAGGCTGCCCAGGGGGACGGGAACGAGAGGTGTGACAAGGGGTCTGTGACCAGGGCTGTGACTGTCTTGGGCAATCTGCCCAGAAGGACAGAAAAAAACAATAAAACCAAGTTAAAAATAAGCGCTTCCAAAGATCAGAGCACATTCTGTTTGCAGAAAGGCAGAATGGAGTTGGAAGAGATAAGAAATGCTCGATGCAGAGGGAGATACACAGAGAGGGTGGGAGCGGGGGGTGTGTCTATACGGGTCACAACATCAGCATAAGGTTTTCATTAACCAGCGGCTTTCTGGAGCCAGAAGTCCTAAAGCGCAACAAGCTGGGCTCATACTCTGCTGAGAGTGGATTTCACTGTCCTGCAGCCAGCCGGGCGCGAGCAGGGCTCCCAATTCCACTGTGGCGCAGCCGTCCACCTTTTCCACACCCTGTGCCTCAGTCTCCACAACAGTAAGATGGGCACAGCACAGACCCTGCCCCAGGGAGTGTGCAGAGATCAGATAAATAAGGTAACACACAAAGCACTTAGGTGTTCGGTGCCCTCCTAAGTGCTAAGGAAATCTTTCTATTGTAACTATTTTTCTACAAAAAGAAGAAAAATAAGACAAAGACTAAAATGACTTGGGTCAAGGATAAATCAGTGAAAAGCTAAGAAGATCCTGAGCACCAGATGCCTGGTCCTTTACTCCAAACGCCAGACTTCTTGCATTTAAATCCTAAAAAACTGATTATCTGCTTGGGAAACACATGGAATAGTAGCTTGTTCTCTTTCCTTCTTATACAATACAAACAGAGAGCATAATCTCTCTTAATCACTGGCATAGCCTGCAAGATTTCTAGGCCACACCTGGGCTTTCTGATTGTGGGAGAACAATGTTTCTTAAGACTAGAAACAGAGCAGCACGTCTGTGGGACCTGAGGCTGACACATCGAAGGCCCAATAGCATGTGGGACAATAGACGTGTCTTGTCACTTCTGTCCTCCAAGCAGCTATAGCAGCCACACAGGAGAGGGAGCATCCATGCCTACAGCTCTGGCCTTCGTCACGTCCCCCCACCGGGGGACAGAGGACCCCAGTGGATGCTGCCTCCTCTCTGCAGCAGGCCTAGCTCCTCTGGCACCCCTGCCTCTCTGAAATCATCTGGACCAGTTCTGGGATCAACCTATAACATGGGCAAATGGGGGAGGCCAGGTGTGAGAATGACAAATTTGGTGGCCAGAGAGGACAGGAAGCACCCAGCGATGAAATCCATGGAGAACACCACGCCCTTCTAATACTTTTGTCTTCTCAGCTCTGCTGCCTATAGCTTCCAGACGGTTGGTCCATCTGGTCATTCTCAAAGGAGAATGGATCTCCTGAATTTCACATTCTTTCCCTTTTCCCTGCCTTGAAGCGGCCTAACTAAGGAACAGAGTACCACCCCGCACCCCGCTGCTCCGCTACCAAAGACGACAAGGAAAAGGCCTGAATAACAGAGAAACACAGCTAAACACATCTTCTGCAATTTGGTATGATAGGCAAAAAGATGCCACATTCATTATCAGAAACCACAGATTGAAGTCTCAATTTTTTTGGTTTTTTTGAGACAAGGTCTCATCATGTACTTCAGACTGGCCTTAAACTCACCATGTAGCCCAGGCTGGCCTCGAACTCACAGTGCTCCTCCTGCCTCAGCCTCCCAAATGCAGAGATTACAAGGCATGCCCCACCACACCCAGTTCAATTATACTTCTACAGCTAAGTGACTTTAGGCAAGTGATTCTGATGTTTGAAACATTCTTCTGTTAACATGACCATTTAGACATTAAAAGAAGCTGATATGTCTAAGAGATTCTGCTCTATAAATTTGTTCCACTGTAGTTCAACATTAAAAAAAAAAAACATGGAATTGACAGACCTCTTCACTCCTATATCAAACCTCTACCTTTTCAGAGGTTGAAAGCTAAAATTTATATTTAATTAGAGAGTTTTAAACAAAGCCTACAAGGACCATAAGCAGCTTCAGAACCATTGAGAGAAAGATGATGACCTTGCTGGCCATATTCTGGTTCTGCAGCTAAAGCTATAGTCACATGTGCATCTGCCTGGGATACCATGCGCATAAGACCCCTCACTAATGGGGTGCACTGGCAAGACAGCACTCACCACACAGGCTCCAGAATCTCTTAACAGACCATTAAGTACTTGGACAGAGCAGATGGGGGCTGCCTAATGGGCACAGTGGGCAACCTGTCTCAACTATAGTCAAGCCAAAGTAAGAAAGATCAGAGGGAGAAACCACCCTGAGCCTGGTGAAAATGAGGCCCAACGAGCACCTTATCAAGTGAAGAAATTCTGCAAAATCTATTATCTAAGAAATAGAAGATGGGAGCATGTTAGCGTTCAGATGTAAAATGTCCTCCAAAAGTCTCACTTTCAGAGGTAGAGCCAGGGTGAGTCGCTGGGGACATGACCTGGAACGCAGTATTTCTTGGCCCCAGCTCCTGCCTCCCTCCTCCACTTCCTGACTGCCAGCTGGTGAACTGGGTTCCTCCACCCTGACATTCCACTACGCGTTTCTGCCCTGGAGTCAGCTGATCACAGACTGATCCCACTGAAACCATGACCCAAAATCTCTCCTTGAAAATGGGGCTATCAGGCATCTTGTCCCAGTGATAGGAAAATAACTAATACAGAGGGGAAGGAAGAAGAGTGGCAGACAGGGCCAGAAATATGAGAATGCAAGGCTGTGGTAAGTGGCACATACAGATCAGGATCCGTAAGAGTAGTGGCCAAGCTTTCACTAGAACTCCACGATCAGGCTCCAAGCAAGTGAGCGCAGTGGCTTGTCAGCTCTACTGATAACTGAGGTCCCTTCCCCTGTGTAGGCTCTGCCTCCAGCCTATGAACAGCTCTAAGTCACAGTACTTCTGCACGGACCATTGAGGCCTTCTCTCTAACTTTCATATTTTCAGTGCAAACCCTTTTTTTGTTTTAGAGAGGGTCTCACTAAGTCACTAAATCGCCAATACTGGGCTCAAAATTTGCAGTCCTACTGCCCCAGCCTCCCAAAGTGCTCAGATTACAACTGTGTGCTACCATGCTTAGTTCAAACCTATCACCGGGCTTCTCCCAAAAAACCTGAAAATAAAAAACAAGCCAGGGCATCAGTTTCTCTTCTGTCTCTCTATACCACTGGTGGTGAACCTATAGCATAAGTTGTTTTTCTTAAAAAGGTGTTCATGTATGAGCTTTTTCTAAACTAGAACCTCAGTATTCAGATTTAATTGCAGTGTTGGCACTTTGCAATAAATAAATGGGCTCTGGGTTACAGTTTGGGCACTCTGCCTCTAAAATGTTAGCTATCACTGCTGTCTAGTTTATCTTGACTTTCTTGTGGAGTCACTCTCAGTTTAGGCGGGGAAGGCCCTAAGCCCTGGCTCCCAGGATGGGCCTGTCTCTTGAGTTTAACCAGCAAGACTTCCGGTCTCCACACCCACACAGCCGGCTCCAGGATCATCAGATTAAGCCACAGCAGTCAGATCCGTCAGGAAAGAGGTGTCCTGGCTGGGCTGCTAAGCTAGCCGCCACCCAGAGGAGCACCTGGCTGAGAACAGTGCTGCTTAAGATGAAAGCGGAGCTGAGACAGGGACAGAACATACTGGTGCAGTCTTCAGAAATGCTAGATTCTCTGCCACTCACAATGAGAAATCTCCCTCCCTCAGAGAGATGAATTGGATTTTTGCATACCTGCAATCCACAGTTTTGGCTAACTTAAGGAATCAATGGTTATAGGAAAGTTTTGCTAATAGCACAGCTGGCTGTTTAATATCTCTATGCTTCTAGCCATCCATGCAAGATGAGTGTTCATAAAAGAGGAAACATTTGAATCCAGTCTGGGATGAATGATGAAATTCAAGTAAGAGGAAGATCAAGAACCTACTTGACTCCCACTCTCTGAAAGGGCATCAGGTTAGACACAAGCTTGTCATCCACTCCAGAAAGGTCTGCCTCGGGAATATCTGCTGTGAGTTGGAGTGAGGTCTTCTCCAGCTGAGATGCAAACGCCAGGGTGAGTGTCTTGGGCAGAGGTTCCAACTGAACCTGCGGGAGAGAGCGTGCTCTCGTAACTGAAAAGAAGAAGAGAGGTGTGTGAGGCATAGCGTCTATGTGCAGAAAGATATGGGGAAGGGAAAGAGGCTCCTGTTACATGGTTCAGTAAGTGGACTTCTGTCACCTGCCATCTTCCCCAAAAGGCACACTGGGAGGGCACACTGGGCGCTGCCAGCTGGATCCTACCTGAGTGCCTGAACCCAAAGCATCGATGTTCTCTTTCTGTTCCTTTTTTTCTGCAACTAGGAGGCCATTCAATAAGGCAAATGCAATTTGGGAGAATATACACAAATGATGGAAAGAATTGTCAAGTGTTTCTGTGACTGATTTTTATACCTTAATTTTGTTTTTTAAGATAGGGTCTCACCATGCAGTTCAGACCGGCTTTGAATTCACTATGTAGCCCAGGCTGGTCTCACTCATAGCAATTTGAGGAGGCAATGAACACTAAATCACCTACTGTCCACAGGCAGAAACAACACTTTGTACAGAGATGCCACGAGTGTAGTCAAGAAAGCCTGGAAGAGCCAGGCATGGTGGCACTTGGGAGGCTGAGGCAGGAGGATTGCTGCAAATTCAAGACTAGCCTGGGCTGCACAGTGACTTCAAGACCAGCCTGAACTACAGAGAGACCTTATCTCAGGCAGATGCTTGTGGTGCTGAGCTATATCCCCCAGCCCTGAGACCTTGTCTTAGAAAAACAAAAATAAATAAAAGTTTGTCCAGCTAAGGGCACAGCACAGAAAAAAGCATTTGCCTACCTTTTTTTTTTTTTAGACAGGGTCTCGCTATGCAGTTCAGGCTGTCCTTGAACTTACTATGTAGCCCAGGCTGGCCTCAAACTCATGGCAATTTTTTTGCCTCAGCCTCCCAAGTGCTGAGATGACAGGTGTTCATCACCACCAGCTGCCTATCTTTTGTAAGGCTCTGGGTTAGATACCCATTAATTAAAAAAAGAAAAAGGAAAATAAATTTAGCAACACCTGCTAAGTTTAGAGTCAGCACTGTAACTTGGAGTAACCACTACGTGGACTTTTCAATTTCAGGCCCTTTGCTTTTCTTTCAAGTATGCAGGTCCTAAACTCCTCCAGAAGGGATGGAGAAACCTCTTCATCTAGTCAGGGCCATTCATCTCAGTAGAAAGAAATTACTTGGGATTTACATGGAAATGAAAGCCAATTAATTGCATTGAACATACTTTTTGAAATAATTTAGCCTGATCTAATCTTAAAAAAAAACAAAAACCCATACCTTTATTTAATAGAAAAACAAAATGAATAAACTGGAGACAGAAAAAGATGACAAAAGATGACAAAGATGCCTGATAGGATAATGGGAAACTACTAATCACAACCCACTGTCCTGCGGGTGGTAGCTTCCAAGGTAGTCCCTCTCATTATGCCTTGAAAGAAAATGAGATGAGAAGAGCAACCATTACTTACAGACCTTCAGTTACTTTCTTTCTTTTATCCTTCCAAGGGCTCCTTGGAAGTCACAGTAACCTGCCAAGGGGCTGACTGTCCTCAGGTATCCAGTAAATGAAACCATAAGGACAAAGAAGGTGTATTTTATTCTACCCAATATTACTTGAAATTCTAAAGCTGTTGGTTTTCTATTCCATAGTCATGACTGATCAAATGTTTTAATAGCCTCACAAGATAGTCAAAAAATCTTCTACCACACCCACCAGTTAGTTACCCTGCGAATACTAATGTCAAAATGGGGTCTAAGCCATCTACCGCTCCATGCGTTTGCTTTGTGCATTCAATACATTTAAAGCCATTTCTGTCCTTCATTAAAGATAAGCACCTGTTACTTCCAAACACAGTTTCCATGAACAGTTACCATAATGCCAACTAGGTAAGGTTAACAGCTTTAATATAAAAATCAGCTGCCCATACTGACATAGAAATACTGTCTCCAAGCTGATTTCTACATACTTCATGAGACTGAGCACTGTGTGTACTTCCAAAAGCCATTTTCATTTTAATCTTAGAGATCTTTAGAACTCAAATACCCGATGGAAGCTCAGGGACGATGATCCAGCTGGTATGAAATGCTGTCCTTGCTAAGTGCTATGTTCTTTCAGCCATTTAGAAGGAGGAAAAAAATCCAATATCCACTGTCTCCTACCAGCTACTGTCTCCAAAATCCTGTGCTGCTACTTTGCCAACTGGGTGTGTTTTGGAGAACATTACCAATCCTCATCAACGCCTGTCTCTATTGTCCTTTCTTTGGTACAGAGGTAACAGGCATGTGCTGTCTGGCTTCATGAGTCATCCAGAAGTCATTTCTGTAAAAAGCTCTTTGGCAGGATGCTAGTAGCCACACAGCTGAGAGATGCTAATGTTTTCAAATAGCAGCTGACAAGACAAGATCGTTGACAACCCTTCTGGACTGTGACAGCCAGGGGAAAACAAAAGGCCTCATGCCAATTTCCGTGTGGGCAGAAGGACTCCAGTCACTTAGAAAGGAGAGAGGAAGAAAGCTCTTAGATGTGCTTTACTAGACAAAGTAACTCTCACCATGTCATCAATGAGCATTCATTCACTCAGGTCTTATTGCCACTTCTTAATTAGCTGCATATGCACATGCTCACTAGCTTGGGCCCAGTAAACTAATTTCACACACGAGGAAGGAGCCCTCAGGCTGAGAGAAGTGCAGGTCCACCTGGTCTGTAGCGCTAGTAGTGGAATCAGAACTGAATTGGAAAGTGCACTAGAGGCTACAATGCCTTCCCACCTCAGCTTCTTAGTTTATGAAGCTGGCTTCAAAAGTGTCATAATGGATCAGTTACAAATGCAAATGGCAATTTTAGTCTTCTGTCACTGACTTTACTGTGGACCTGCAAAGCTCCCAGAAAGGAAAGTAAATGTTTTCTTTCTCAGGGCTCAAACCTCTATCCATGTGAAAAATAAGTGGGCTCATTCTTATCTTCCATGGGACATCATAAGGAGAAGAAAACATGTAACAATCCTAAAGCCAGAATTCCTAACTCAGGATTCATGAAAGTATGGATGTCAAATGCAAACTTTTATATGAGTTCACTATGTAAGTTTTTATGGGTAAAGAACCCACTGTGTGCATTAAGTATTTTAAAGAGCCGATGGTTGACAGAAGATTTGAAACCACTATATATAATACTACCTGAGTGACGGTCTCTTCCATTATGTTCATCTGCTAATGGTGCAAGTATCCTGCTTTTTGTTATTCCACAAAAATCAAAGCCCTCACAGCTAACATACTTTTATGCTTTTTCTTAGTTAAAAGACAAACAGGTGAGAGGAAAGAACTGCTATTTACAATAAAAAATAAGGTTTCGCCAAATAGTTCCCTCTGAGTCACAAGCTCAAATGGCAGCAGCCAGAGAGCCCTAGCCTTAGACAAACATCAACTGTCCTTTCTGCATCAGACAGCATTTACTGATGCTATTTATTTAAAATTGCAACACCTCCTATTTGCACTTAACCTTGTAATTTACACCAAGTCTTTCCTCAAAATACCAAAATTCCTATGTACTTAATTCCTGTATCAGTAAGGGGATTAAAGATCCCCTTTTTTACTGAAGGGACAAATGGGACCCAGAATGTTGAATTACCTAACTGATATCACACAGTATGTCACATAAGCAGAAGATACAGGGAAGAAACTTTCTCAGCTTTCCCCTCTTCCTTAAAGCGCTAGCCTGGCAGCCAAGATGGCCAATGACTCCTGGCTCCCAGGGTGGGTAGGACCTCTCCTGAATAACTGTCACATTGGCTGGCTGACCCAGTGAGCCCACAAGGGGCCTGAGTGCTAGCAGCATCCTCACTTGCAGAATGACCACAGCTTGGAGGGTGGACAACATTGGCATTCCAGGGCAGGCTGAGAGATGAGCATGACTGCCTTCTCAGGCATAACAGAATTTACTGCCCTATCCAAGCGGACAGACAGAAGGAAAATGTTAAGCCAAAGCAGCTTCTCTTTCTTGTGGTTCCCTTGGTCAGCTTCTGACGTGCCTCATGCTAAATTTCCCCAGTTAGGATTTCTGGGCCTGGCAGAACATATTCCATTATGAAGCCATAACCCTGGGACCCTCCTACCTTCATGAGCACATAGTGGCAGAAATAACTGCAAACCCTGTTCCTAGAGGTCATCCATGGCAGCTTCCAATTGAGCTAAGCAATCCTAGCTCACCTCTGATTCCGAAAGTCCACACCCCTCATTCTAACATAGCTGTGGCAGCAGGAAGGCTTCCCAGGCCTCAGAACCTTAACAGCACCACCTTCCCCTATGGACCAAGGGCCCAGCCTCCACATGGGCTGTCACAAAGGCAGTGTGTCAGTCTTTAATGGCTTTTTGAAGACATTAAATCCAAGGCAGACCCTTAAAGCTTAACAATAGCATGTTTTTTTAAAAAAAGCTTCTCACTTAGTTTATTGTGCTCTTCCAAGAGGAAGTTCCACTTCCTGGTCTTGACATCTGTAATGAGAAGAAAGAAATCAGCAGACAGGCTACACCACCCTCCTACCCCGTCACCACATTCACTCACTGACTCCCCAGTGGTGGAAGCCTCCATCAGCCTCCGGCAATGTGGCTGGGCACGAGCTGGCACCGGGATGCAGAAAAATGAAGAACACACTTGCTCTCAAGATACCCGTCGTATACAGTGAGGAAAGACAGGCAAGGATGTGACAAGCTTGAGTTGGAAGCTTGTGATAAACGGTGCTACAGGGATGTGTGACTGGGGGTGACCCAGGTCAGAAACACCCTGAATGTTCAAGACAGGGATAACCACTGTAGCTCACACTATCAGCACGTCAGTCCAGGCACAACGCCAGAGGCCACACACGCTCTCATCTGCCCTCCCAACTCTGTGAGCCAGGTGCTACTATCAGATCCATTTTGCACAGGGGAAACGAGCAGCAGAGTACAGAGCGTGGAGCCATCAGAACGGTTGAACTGCCTCTGTTCAAATTCTAGCTCTGCCTCTTACTAGCTGTGCAACCTTGGGCAAGTTATGTAACATCTCGGTGCCTCAAGTTTTCCATCTGAAAAATGAGGACAGTACAGGGCTATCCTGAAGATTATATGAAATTTAAACGTGAGATGCTGATAAAAGCCTAAAAAAAAAATGAACACTTAGAATAAGCTGGCTATGAGTTACTGCTATTGTTATTATGGCATCTGTTAATTAGTATAGAATAGCACAGAAACACATGCAATCTTAACTAAGAAGGGAGAGCACCTTACTACCCACCATTGGCTAATTATTTAAAGGGGTTTCTCTACTGATCCACCTTTTGAGAAAATAAGAAAGCTTGGGCAAAAGCTTGGACTCAGCTAATGTGGGGCAGCAAAAGGCAGTTCTCTGCTATTAGGTAATTTTGAAAGCAAGGTGGTCAGAGAGAAGCACTGTGGACATATAAGTTTCAGGAAGGAACCAGGAAGTCCAGCGTCACCTGATGGAAAGACCAGACCAGAAAGACAGCCCTGAATCAAGGAACAGCCCAGGAAGGCACTTCCCAACCACAGCTGGCTCTGACAGCAGCACAGAAGCAAGCAGGAAAATTCAGGAGTAACAGCTATGGAGAAGAATGCAATCATGATTTCTGGAAGTCTTGGAGGGGGCAGGATTGGTTATCAGCATTTTAGTGGTACCTACTCCTCAAACAGCAGACCAGGTCCACAGCGTAATTTGTAAAGTCCATGATAGACACAGAACATTGTATTTGCCTTTTAAAGGTCTTAAAGGTGAGCCCAAGCTAAGCCAAACACCTGAGGGGCAGGGGGCAAAGAATCTTCATGTGAGCACCTCACTGCATGAGTGGGTTGGGCCTGGCCAACCTCACCTGCGCCCTGTCCAGCAACCTGTGTTTGATCATCAGATACCTCATCAGCTACAGGTTGGACACTAACACCAGCATCTCCCTTCTCATGAAGGAGCACGAGACCTAAGAGAAGCTCTCCTGGGGCAGATAATTCTGTGGTGGCGTCCTCCCATGATCCTGGCTGAACAGAAGGTCTGAGGCATGGCATTTAGGGCGTTTGCTCTCTGTTTCCCTAAGGAAAAGACTAAAACCCTTTCAAGAGTGGAAAGACGTGGATCCCTAAGAATCACATCAAATGAACCACAGGAGTCCTGCCTTCAAAGCTGCCTGTCCCTATTCTTACCAGGCAACTTCACTGAAAAACTAAGTAAAGTTGCTCTGCATTGGCCAGTACCATTAAGCCTAGGTAGTAACTAAGCTCACCTGAAGATTTTTAAGAACACCAATGCTGTGGTCCTACTTCAGACCAATTAAATCTCTGGGTTGGAAACAAGGCACGAGGGTTTTGAAGCAGCCCAGTGTATCTAGTGAGCTGCCCCAGTGGGAAGACACCCGTGTTTTCAGGGACCCACTGTGCTCCTGAGGTTGGTTCCCTGACCAGCAGTACCAGTGCCAGGGAGCCTGGTAGAAGCACAACTCTTCAGCTCCACCCACAGCTGTAGAATCAGAAACTGCGACCCAGCAACTCCTGTTTTCACAAGCCCGCAGTGGTTCCCATGCATGCTCAGGTTAGAAAACCACTGTCTTAGCCAGGGATGGTGATACACACCTGTACTCCTAGCACTGGGGAAGGCTGAGGAAACAGGGTTGCAAGTCAAGCCTAGTCAGGCAGTTTGATAGCTTAGTGAGAACCTGTCTCAAAATAAAATATGTTTTCAAAGTCTAGGGACATAGCTTAGTGTGAAAGACCTAAGTTCAATCCCCATCTTAGTCTAACAAAGGTATTTATGGGCCAGGGATGTAGCTCAGCAGCACAGCACCTGCCTGGCAAATGCAAGGCCCTGAGTTCAATTCCTAGTACCAAAAAAATAAATAAATAAATTTTTTAAAAGGCATTTATTTTTATGGAAACCCTTGGTTTTTTGCTCCGCTAAAGCCAAAATAAAAACATGGGTTTAAATAGCTGAAGTCATACTTTATCTGCTTCTACCAAAGATGCCACTAAAAACAAGAAACACAAAAAAACCAAAGATGCCACTGACCAGGTGACTGGCAAAAGTTGTGGGGTCTTCTCTTTACGCGGCCTTAGGACAAACAATCCCCATTATATGTCGGACAATGGGGGCACTTTTCTACAGTAAAAGAGGCAGATAAGGAAGGTTCTACAAGAAAGTCATTGAGTTTTGCTGGGATGTAGCTCAGTAGCAGAGCACTTACCTAGGATGTGCAAGGCCCTGGAATCCATCCCCGGTACCAAAACAAAAAGTCATTTGGGATATTCAAACCCAGGACAGCAAACCTCTCACTGTACATCCCAGCATCACACAGAAACCAAGTACTTGCCGTATTTCCGGGAATCCATCTGTTTAAACAGTGCAATCAGGTCCTCTGAGTAGCCGATGTCCACCTCGAAGCGGGCCCGGGAGATAAGCATACATCGTCCTTTGACAAAAGCAAGGGATGGAGCCGAAGGAAGGCCTGTCTGTCCCTCACTGCCACCATCGACCCCTTCCAAAGGCTGCAGGGTGACTGTGCTGAGGCGCTGAGCTGCTTGCACTGCACAAGAGGAAAGGTATGTAAGTGACAAGGTGGACAACTTTGGGTGACTTGATGTGGCCCCAGATTGCGTAGACAGGCAAGGGAGGAGGGAAAATTAGGACAAGGACAGGAAAGGCATTGTTATATCAGGCAGGCTTATAAATGTGCTTTAATTGGGTCTTCAGGAATCTCAACAATTACCAAATATGCAAGGCTGAGGAAGGAATCAGATGGCTTTAGCTCAGGAGTTTGAGTCAGCCTAGAGAACACAGTGTAATCTCCGGCTTTCTCTTTCTCGGTCTCTGTGTACATGTGCCCCTCTTGAGCCAGGTCCTCCCCATGTCCTCTCAACTGGCCTTCTACTTGCTACCCTCCTGCCTCAGCAGTGCAGGATTACAGGCATTCTCCATCATGCTTCAGCCATCCCTGTCTTTTAAAAAATACCATCTATATCCCTTCTGCTTCTTACATTTTTCAAATTTAAAAATTTAGAATCCAGAAATTAATAGGCAGAAAAGAAAGTGCACAGGGTGAGTAAACTTATTAGGTTGTTTCTGTTGTTGTGTTAAGAGAAGCCACAGAAATTAGCACCCCATAATCAACTACTTAGCCTACCCCCTGTCAACTACTTGGAGAACTAGAGAACAAGAAGCAGAACCCTCAACAGGCCACAAATGATGGCTTTGCACATTATTTTATTTATCACACACACTTTATGGATCAAAAGACTTGACTATGTACAATTAAACTGTCAAAAAATACAAAATAAATTGGAAGCCAAAACTAACTAGTAAAGATATTTACAAGAAACATAAAGCACATGCTGAAAAAGAATATTACGATCATGAATAAAAGGAGATGTAACCAACTCGAAATAGGAGGAAAAATGATAGAATACACTTGGATTAATGTTCAACATCACAAATAATGAGAGAAATAAAAAGCCATTTTACCAAAATTGCAGGATTCACACACACACACACACACACACACACACACACCAATTAGAGGGCCTGGGGATAAAATTGATCCCCAGCACTGCAAAAAGATTATAGGGCAGATCACAGGGTATACTTTTTCTTCTTTACATGTCAGTACACTTTCTGTATGTTCTACAATGTTCGCTAGAGTTAAAAACAGCATCCCCGGGCGGGGCATGGAGCTTAGTGGTAGTGTGCTGGTCCAGCTTACATGAAGCCCTAGCTTTGATCGCCAGCACAGCAGAAAGAAAAAAGAAAAAGAAATTGAGATGTATACCTAAAGCAAAATGATAGAAAAACTGGTGACTCTTTTTACGTTACACTGAGAACAAGTATAATCAGGCTGAGACTATCACTCAGCGGTAGACCACTTGTCTAGCATACCTAAGGCCTCGAATTTCATTCCCAGTACTAAAAAAAGTACCATCTACTAAAAAGACAACTATTAACTTACATGAAACTTGTAAGAACTGCACAAATCCAAACACACTGCAGTAGATTTCAAAGGTTTAAAGAGGGAAACCATAGTACATTTCCACTATCAGTAAATTTCATCTAAAAGTTACATGGAGAATTTTGTGCCTGATAAACACCATTTTCAAACGTGGAGCTCTGCAAAAAGCAACCCTACCACCCAGAAAACTTAAATAAATTTCCAAAAGCAGAAAACATTTAAGTCACCAAACATGGTGGTCAGAGAATAAGAGTAAAAAGATGACAAAATAAAATCACTACAGTGGAAAACACTAATCTAAAATTAGCAACACTGAGAATACCAGGTGTCAAAACCTGCACTTGTAACCTACAGCACTGGGTCTCCTTCCAACATGAAAAAAACTGAATTAAAAAAAAAAAAGAGCTTCCAAAAAGCAGCAATGTCATGGGCTGAATCATGTCCCTTCGAAGAGCCCTACAGCTCTGTATCTCAGAATGTTGCTGTGATAGAGCCTTTCAAGTTAACGAGACAGCTGGGCATGGTGGCACTGGCTGTAATCCAAGCACTCAGAAAGCTGAGGAAGGCACAGTGAGTTCAAGGCCATGCTGAACTATACAGCAAGCCCTTGTCTCAAAACATCAAAAATAAACTGGGCACTGTGGCTCACGCCTGTAATTCCAGCACTCTGCGAGGCTGAGGCAAGAGGATGTTGTGAGTTTAAGACCAGCCTGGACTACAAAGTGAGCTCAAGGCCAGCCTGAACTGCATAGCAAGACCCTGTCTCAAAAAGACAAAAAAAAAAAAAAGAGAGAAAGAGTTGGAGGTCAGTCTAGGTTACACAGTGAGTTCAAGTTCCCCTGAACTACACAGCGAGACTCTGTCTCAATAAATAAGTATATAAATAACGTTAATGAGATCTGTAAGGTGGGTCCTAATCCAAGATGACATTACAGGAGAGGGAGAAACAAGGATTTGGACGCACAGAGGAGATCTGAGAGGACACAGAAGACGGCCAGATCCAAGTCAAGAAGGGAAGTCTTTGAAGAAATCAACCCCACCAGCACTTACTCTCAGCTTTCCTCCATGACTGTGAGGACACACATTTCTGTTGCTTGTGCCCCTATGTCTGACATGGGTAGACACAGAACTAGGCACCAGCAGCTATCAAAGAATGGGACAACACCTACTGCCACACACCTATAACCCTAGCACTGAGGGAAGCCCAGGCATGAGGACCACAAATTCAAGTCCTACTTGAACCACTTAGAAAGAGCTTTCTGAAAATTTTTTTTTAAAAAGGCTGAGGATGTACCTTGCCTCCAGGTTCATCCCCTAGTACTAGGAGAAAAAAACGGGCTGTGGATGCAGCTCAGAGGTACAGTGTTCCTGGATTTAAAACCTAATACAGGGTGAAGGGATAGCAGTGGACGAGGCCAAAGAGAGAACCAGGACAGTCTACAGAAGCTGCCCCATCAGCCTTCAGAAACTGTACTTGCGAGCCCTGAGAACTCTATCTCACATCCCAAATCTACAGAGATGTGATCTGAGCATGCGTACCATTTCCCTTCATGACCTGGGCAGGGGAAGAGTGGGCACATAATGGTCATTGGCAGGGATGGAGAGAAAGGACCATGAGATCCAGGGCTGTCTCTTGGACAGAGGTGTGGATCCAAGCACCTCAATGAAACTATTGGTACAGGACAGTCAACAAAGTCTCAGAAGAAATAGTGCCACCAGGGGCTGACAATGACCAGACACACAAGAGGCTGGAACCCGCCTGGCAACCCGACCCTGGCTCTCTCAAGTTCGGTGGCCATGCAGAGACCTGTGGGGATTGATACTGTTTGCTAGACCAGGATCTTCCCAGGAGCTGGGCCTGGCAAAACTGCCCATCCCTGCTGGAGCTGGCAGAGTCTAGTGCCCTCTGTGGTTTGAGTCCCAGCTGTGTAACTTGTTGGTTGTGTGACTCTGTATTACTGATTCAGCCTCTTGCTGACTCAGGTCTCCCCCTCTGTCACAAGGAAGAAGCATAAGAAGGGGCCTAGAACAGCACAGGAGAAGGCGCCATTCGGTGTTAACTCTCATTAACATTAGTGATGACTTTCACCCAAGAAGCCACCTGACTGGGCTGGTGGGTGCAGAACGGGACATGGGGACAGTGCTTTGAAAGCTCTCACCACCTGTAAGAACACACACACCACACACATCGCACCCTAGGTCACATCCGGGAAACTTCAACGCCCACAGCTCCCTCCATGGTGGCAATGTGTCCACTTACTCAAGGCACTGTAGTCAGCCATGCTGAAGTTCCACATCTTGGTGGTAGGATCTGAAATAAAACACAACACTGACGGCTGTTGTTTTAATTTTTACTTGGGCACTCAATAAAAGCTTGTTTTCTGAAAATGCCAAATTCAAAATAGTGGACCAGCAAGTCCCTACTCATTTACAAAATCCCCAGAGAAGATAAATAGCAAATGTACATAATTGTTTTGCTGCCTATAGTAAAATTCAATTCAGGCCCTAACATATTATGGGCCTTTCCTAACAGGGCTGAGGGCAGAGTTAGGATTAGAATCCTGGCTCCCTGAGTCCTGGTATAGTCAGGCAATGTGACATGAGAAGCAGTGGCTGGAGTGTGGCAGAACAGGCCACATCCTGGCTTTCCTCTCCAGACCAATCACCCTGGGCCTGTTACTTAACCTTGCTGCTGAGCCAGTTTCCTCACTAAAACTGAAAAAACATCTACATACTCCAAAAAAATGTTTTTAGGCTCACATGCTATAATTATCTAAAACACCTGGCAGAGGAACTGGCTTCTAATACTCATGGGTTCACTCTCTGGCCAAGAGAGAACAGCTCCTAAATTTGGCAGCTGTTGGAGACAATATGTATTATAAAGGGAAACACTGGCTAAAATAGAAAAATTTTAATAACTGGATGGACAGAATGTGCCAATGTACTCTCTTAATATTTATGAGAAACTGTTAGATTAGAAGAGATTCTATGGCTGGGGATATAGCTCAGTGGAATAAGCACTTGCCTAGCAAGCGCAGGGTCCTGAGTTCGATCCCCAGTACCACAAAAAAAAAAAATACAAATAAATAGAAGAGATTCTAAAAATAGAAAAAAACATCTGCAGAACAAAAGCCTCATTACCATAAATTCTACTGGGCAGACGCTTAAACACAGCAAGGAGCTCCTCATTGTAGCTGATCTTCACTGAGAATCGATCTCCCTCCCTTACGCATAGCCCTTTTTGGGAGCTCACTGCTTTCTGCAGGGAGGTCCTCAACTTCTGTTGGAGTCTTCCTTCATGGATGTCAGAAAGGTTCTGCCCTGAGGTGGAAGGTTTTGCAGTTCTGGCTTCTAATTCCAGATCCCTGGTGGGCTGGCAAGAGGAAGAAGCTGGTGTCTCCTGGGAACTCTTTGCTTTGGCCAAAAGCTCAGGAGTTGTGTCAGCATCAGACACTGATTTGGTCTGATGTGAAGCTTGAGGATGACCTTGACTGGTCTTATAGCCAAAGACCTGTTGCTTGGCGACATTGGGAGGACTCTGTGCCAAAGGTGGAGGGAGCCCAGTAAGAGTCACCTGACTTGGGGGACCCTGGTTTGGGCAGGCTGTGGCCATCTCTTGGCTCTCCCACATCTCCTTCACTTGCTCTGGTGTGGTAAGCTGACACTGGTGGGAATTATGTGGTCTTTGGTCACAGGACAAATTATGGGGATTCTGCTGCTTGGAAAGGTCACCATGGCTCTCTGGCTTGGAAGGCCCCTTAGGGAAATTTTGGGAAGGGCCTTGCTTGGACTGGGAAGGGTTGACAGCAATGGACAAACCAGAGCCTGTGCTCTGAGGCTGTTCTGTTAATAGCTTTCCGGCTCTTCGGGCCAGAGCCTTTTGTCGATTCTCTTCAATCTTTTTCTTCTGCTCCTCTGTAAGGGGCAAGGACATTTTAACAGGGAAATGCTTATGCAGAAATGTCAACCTTTAACTGGAAAGTTGGCAAGATCTGTGGAAGAAAAAAGACCAAAATAAACATTGAATTGACCATGCTCCTACATTGATTTTAAGAAGCTTTTGTCTCAGGAAATATATAAGCACAAGTACAAGACATATTAACATTTATTTGCTAATTCAAAATTGAACACCCAGGGATAGTAAGTAACACATACAGTACATAACGATGCTGATGAAAAAGCAAACCCAAAGCTAAAAGGTATTTCAGCTTCAATTCTTTTCTCCTTCCCATCCCCAACCCAACGTAAATTCTCGGATCCCAAAGAGTTCTGCAGTGCAACCTAAATCCATCAGATAATAAGAAAGGGGACATTTTAAATCAGAAAGGATAAAAGATTAGATGGAAATAGACCAAACAACAACATACCATGGCGTGACACTTGCTAAAATAGCCTCTTTCCAACCTAGAAGAAGAAAGAAAGCGTTAGCCTCAGAACATGCACTAAACACCCCCCTTGTATTCAGCACTCTTAATATCCTTGGTAAATTGATTTCCATATGGCCCAGCGCAAGCCAGAGCAGCTAGCCTTGACGCCTCACTCCCAAAATACAACAGCCTAGTGGCTCTTTTGGAATAAGAAAGAAAAAAAAGGTAATGCCTGTATTACAAAATCCAGATGCTACATAAAGGTGTAATACAGAAAAGGATAAAATTCAACTGTAATCTAATCAGCCATAAAGAGCCACTGTTCAGTAGGGTAATTCTGTGTTATATTTTGTGCTCGAACTTTTTTCAATTATTCCAGACATTTTCTTATGAGCTGGGTCACTTTTATATTAGGATTCCGAATAAAACTCCACCCAAAGTCACGCCCTGTAATGCCTAAAGTGATAGCATAGGGCGTACTCCACTAGTGTTGTTGGGCCTCTGAAGTAAGCTGTAGGGTTCAAAGGTTTTCCTCCCTGCCAGGGTTCCCTTTGGACATAGCGACCCAAAACATCTCCCCTTCGAGACGTTACACTTCCAACCACCAGCAGTTAGGAAGGAGTCAGGGAAAGGCTTTGCTCCCAGTGCACAGCTCCTCTGTCCTCCTGGGTAACATACTGCTGCCCAACTTTCCAACCAGAGCTCCGAAACTCCCCAAGTCCAAGGCCGGTGAGCTAAGCCCCACTATCAGCCCCAAACCCTCAACCCACGCCACCACAAAGAGACCCTCTCGAGGACCTCGCCCTATTCCACTTCCGGGACGTCCCCCACCCCAGTTTCCTGGTAAGGGGTGCCACGCCCCACTCTGCCCCCATTATTTAGACTTGGATTCTCCTTTCCGCTTGGCCGCTCCCTCCTCCCTGGTATTTAGTCTCGTCCGCCTCATCGGCCCTTCCTCTGGGTCCCCCTTCTCACCCTGAGGTCTAGAACGCGAGCTGCCTTCCAGCCGACCTCGAGCCCAGGCGCGACTGTGTAACCCTCCGGAACTAGTTTCCTCTTCTCGGTGGCCGGTTAAAAGAGCTCCAAATCAAGCTACCGACTAGCTCGCTTTAAAGCAGAAGTAAGGCCAGGGAGCCTCAATCTCTGCCGAACTACATTTCCCAGCAGGCAATGTGGCCTAAATTCACTTCCACTGGTGGCAGTGACGAGCCGGGTATTTCAGAGCCTTCTGGGACTGGTAGTTTGTTTCAGGAGAGGATGTAACGGCGGGGGCGGGGCGGAAGTGCTGCACTCCAGGAGTTGTAGTTCTCGGTTTCCCCAAAGGTTTAGCGAAGCTCAGGCTGTTGAAAGCCTGGCACGTTGAGGTTTCCAAAACTAGAGTTTTGCTGTCAGACGTGTCTCCAGGGTGCATTCCAGATATGCAGATTGATTTGGTAGCACTGAACAGAAGTATCCACCGGGGCATCCATTACAAGTAGCAATTTTCTTGCTTTTTTTTTTTTTTTTGGCGGTACTGGGGATTGAACTCAGGACCCTGCGCTTGCTAGGCAGGCGCTTATTCCACTGAGCTATACCCCCAGCTCCTTTTCTTGCATTTTAAGCCCACTTCCACCTTCGTGGACCTGAGAGGCATTAGCTTTGTCATTATCATTGTCATTGTTATCATCAGTCATTGCGCTGAAAGTTAATATAAATGATCTCGTTTAGTTCTTGCTACAACCTATGGAACACAGACTGTTTGTAGCCCTATTTTACAAGTGGGGAAACAGGTATTTCCTTCTTAGCTTTCTCAAGGCCTTAATAAGCTCGTTTGGAATTCTGATTCCAAGGCCTCTGATTTTATTGGGCACTTTCAGGATTAATTTACCCTCTCCCGATTTCTGAGCACCAACACCCTCTGCAACAAACTCTCTTATTACATATTGGTGGTAAATATTCTCTATCAATGTACCCACGAGATTGCTAATTTAAAAAGAGAGATGGATCTCTACTTAAAGATTTGCAAAAAATGGCCAAAGTATATTAAGAAAAAGGAAGCATAGCAACCGTGTGTAGTTTTGTCCACTAAAAACAAGAGAAGGAAAAACAATCTCCCATAGATGCATATAAACATAGATAAAAGGTTGGAGAGGGAAACTCAAAAGCTCTCTAAACTGAGCAGGCAAGGTACACATTTCAACCTCCTAAGCTAAATTTTTCTGAGTGATTTGAATTTTCTTATAATAACCATATAGAACTTGTATGACTTGAAATAATAATAGTTTTACATGGTGAAGGCATTGACTGGCCTATGGAATTTAAGTGAGGCTGAGCAGTTGACCAATAGAAAGCATTTAAATCTGAACTCTACCCTTTTTACTGGGCCTGTAAACCCAGTGATTTTGCCTTCATTTCTTATCTGGAGAGACAGAAAACAATATCACCTTGTTAAATCTCCTTACTATTGGAGTTGAAGTGAAATAATATGGAGGAAATGCTTAGTGAACTGTGAAATCCCAGCACAGATGGGAGACGGATGTTGCTATTATTCAAGCTAAATCTTAGCTCTTTCACTTCTCTATACCCACCTCCCATTTCCTGCAATGTTCACTAGTGTGAATAGAAACTAATTAATGGACACCTGCCCCTGCCCCTTCTCCTTCTGTCCCCAACAGTCAGCTAATGTGCTAAGAAAGCTGGTGCTCTGCATTTCCCCCATTCCTGTCATCCATTCAGATGACAGGCTTTTCACTCTCCTGGGTCTCAGCTGTCTTGCTTATAAAATAGCACACATTTTGATACATGTTAAGAGGTTGTATGGACCACTGGATCCTAATCTTGGAGGCTAGAATGCCTACAAGTTCTTGGCTCTTACCCTCAGAAATCCCAATTTGGTAATTCTGGAATTGGACCAAAAGATGTGATTGCATTTCTAGCACTAGCATTCTAAAGCACTAAGAATAGGGAATTAAAATAATAACACAGTATTAAGAAAATCATCCTCAGCAAGTAAACTAATCAGGGCCCATTCAACAGTCACATCTTTTCCTTTCCAACTACATCATCTACTGAGGTCTCACTGTATACAAAGCTTTTAAGAAATTCTATATTTCAGAAGTTCTTCAGGCAACTTATAATGAAAATTCATTCATCAAAAAAGTATAAAGGCCTGGAGAAAAGCACAGGAGTCAAGAAATAAAAGTGGAGGGGAAGAAAATTATAGCAATTGAGTTCCAATTTAACTCTGAGCTTCCTAGCAGCCACAGCAAAAGCCTCAAGAAATTGAACAAACCCTTAAAGTGTCAGCCATCTGAAACTGATTTGAAGCCTACCCTGGTTGTCTTAGAAACAAACACCAAAGGACAATATGATGAATATTCTGTTTCTTGTTTTGTTCAGTTTGAGACAGGATCTCACCATGTAGTTCAGGCTGGCCTTGAACTCACTATGTAGTCCAGGCTGACCTCAAAGTTATGGCAATCCTCCTGCCTCAGACTCCTGAGTGCTGGGATTATAGGCGGGCACCACCATACCCCACTATGAACATTTTGTAAAGCTAATTTTTTTCAGATTGTACCATGCTTTATTGTTTAATCTTAACAGACAGATTTTCTTCATGAATTGTAAGGTGAGTTTGACCAACTGTTTTCTTAGACATTGCTCCATTTACTTTCTGATTTCTTTCCACCAGCCTAGTGTGAAAGCTCTTGTCTTTTACTCTCCATGGAGTTAGGGATGGAAGTAAATAGACACCACTCATCAAATGAGATGTTGTCTGATTTTCCTGTTAATTTTCCCAGAAGCTGGTTTTTTTCTGTCTTTTATTTTTTTCTTTTTAATTTTTATTTGTACATGTTAGCAGTACATAACGATTGCACTCCATGTTGGGGGAATTGGTACATGTCCATGACACATTTTAAATCTTTTTACTTTCCTTCTCCTTGCCTCCTAAATTTTATTATTAAGTATAAAAGGCTTAGAGTTTATTTTATAATTTTTAATGTTTAACTTTATTTTCTTTTTAACTAAATTTCTTTTAATGTTTAACTGATAAGTACATTTATTTGGCAAAATAAAAAGCTGTTTCTTCCTAAGAGACAGTGGTAGGGAAGTGAAAAGAATTAAGATGTGTTTTGCTCACATACCAACTTCCCACAATGAATATAATCATTACATACTGCAAATATGTACTAATAAAAATTTCAACATAAATTTAAAGAGATAAAATCTAGTAATGTTCAGTCTATAAATCCAAAAATATGGCTTATACCATTGTGAGGGAATCCAGAGATAAGTCAGGTCCAGTTCTATCTCTTTACAAGGTTGCAGTATTTGGAGAATAGCAGAGAAATAGCTAGAATTGCTGGATTTAACAAATGTCCCAAATATTTGTCCCACATTTTGCATGGGATATAAGTATAGTACTAAAAAAAGGGTTCATTGTACATCTGAAATTCAACTAGGTGCTCTGTATTTTATCTGCAACCATAAGAACAGTCCACTTGCCCCTATTAAAAGTGGCTCAGGGCAAAGTTTAGCGACAAACAAATATGTATGGACAGATATTCACAGATATGTGGATATGCTGAATATTTTAAGTTAGAGACTTTGAACCCAGAGCCTTTTGCAAGTTCTACCACTGAACTTCGTGCTAGCCTCCCTGCTTTTCTTTGTGGTGCTGGGATGAAACCCATGGCCTCACACATGCTAGGTAAGGGCTCTGCCACTGAGCAACACCCCCAGCCCACATGGCACTTTAGAGATCTCTGATTTCATAGGTGAGAAAACGGAGACCAGACACTGCTAGTCCCCTCTTGGGCTAGAGTCTCAGAGTGCTAGGATTGTGAGCGTGCGCCACCATCCCCAGCTTCCTTTCTCACAGTCCTGGAGGCTGGTTGTCCGAGATCAGAGTTTGTTTCCAGTGAGGATTCTTCCTAGATATATCTTCGCCTGGCAACTGGGGAAGGAAGGAAGGGAAGGACAGAGAAAGAAGGCATGGTGTCTCTTCTTATACAGACTCTAATTCTTCTCTGCAAGGTTGAGGCAGAGAGGTTATGAGTTTGAGCCGAGCCTGAGCAACTTAGCAACTTAAGATCCTGTCTGAAAATTTAAAAAAAAAAAACAACACTTTTTTAAGGGATGGCAATGTAGCCTCATTTGAAGGAAGGCTCTGGGTTCAATCCCCAGTACTGAAAATGAAGGAAAATGAAAGACTCTAATCCTATCATACCAGAATCCCACGCTTATGATTTTACTTAGCCTTAACTACTCCTAATAGGCCCTATCCCCAAATACACTGAGGATTAGGCTTTATAGCCAGGCCTTATGGTATAAACCTGTAATCCCAGCACTCTGGGAGGCTGAGGCAGGAGAGTGACACACTGGAGCCTAACCTGAGTAATTTGGTGAGTTAATGAGACCCTGTTTCAAATACAAAAATAAAAAATGGGTTGGGGATGTAGCTCAGTGTGAAGGACCTGTGTTCAATCCCTAGTACTGAGAAAGAAAGAAAGAAAGAAAGAAAGAAAGAAAGAAAGAAAGAAAGAAAGAAAGAAAGAAAGAAAGAAAGAAAGGAGAGAAAGAAAGAAGAGAAAGAAACAGAGAGAGAAAGAAAAAGAAATAAAGAAGAGGAGGGTTAGGCCTTGAGCGTATGAATTTTGGGGAAGCACAGTCCTGTTTGCTGCACACACATGCCCCTCTTTCCTCCCTTAGGGAGCAGCCTCGCTCCAGGGCTCACTTCAAGCAGAGTGCAGGTGGTTTTCCAGCCTACCAGCTTACCAGCCTCTACCAGGGTCCCCTTGTGGAGGGCACAGTGCAGCCAAGTGTAAGTGGCGGGCTTGATTTCTGGCTGCGTATTGCTAGATCGGCACATATATTCCATGAAATGCAGTTGGGCTGTAAGTAAAAGGAAGGTACAGCTCGAGCCTGAAAAAGTACCATTAAAGGTGACAACCAAATACAGTAGAAGAGGGAGCCGAAGTCACAAGATATGAGACAGATCCAAGTAGCACGTCTGTGTGTTCAGGCACCATGCAGCTCCTCAGGTGGAAGGACATTTGGTTTTTATCTTTTGAGAGAGAGTAACTTCCCTTTCCCACTTCACACAGGCGTGGCGCCTGTTAGTCCGGGAGACTGCAGGGCTGCAGGTAAGTGGAAGTCCACGACTCTCCTGGAAGTTAATGTGGAAGGAAGTGTGGAGCAAGGGGAAAAGCAACAACCGCACCCAGGTAGGTCAGTGGTGGCTCTGCATGTGCACTCTCCCCGGGTCCTGCCCCCAGCCTTGCAATGTTGCTCTGACCTTGTTCTTACTGAGTCTTGACTCTGCTGTCCTTGTGAATTGCCCTTAGTCTTCTGGAGATGTCTTTGTTTTGGACGGAGAAGGAGGGTCATAATTTAACCAAAGTCAGTCTCTGTTGCTTATATCCAAAGGAGGCCAACTCCTCCCTCCAGGTTAGGCTGCCTGCCGTCACCCCTTCCCTCCTCTTTCCTCGCCTCCCAAGCCCTCCCCTTCCCTCCTTCTCTGCCCTTCCCCTCTCCTTCTCTCTCTTTCTTCACTCCCCCTTCCTTCCTTTTTCCCTTCCTCCCTTAGGACAGTTAGTGGAGAGTTTCCTGTAAAATACAGGCAGACACACAATGGCAACGAGTACAAAAAGGATCCAAATGGTGTGAGTGTGTCTCTCTCAGGTTCAACCCAAGTCCCTTAGGACTCCACAAATCATCTGGGTGATCTTGGACTCTGAGTCTTTTGAGGACAAGCACTGCATCTAAGACATATTCTTTCCAGTCTATAACTCTTAATTTTCCACCTGATAAACTCTGGGGTCTCACAGTATCATAACGGTATTACTAATACATTTTAGAGAATCTCCCTAATTTTCGTTGCTTGACCCATAAAGTAAAATTCAGAAGGGACCTTATAAAGCGTTGGTTTCCTCTCTCCGGAGGTAAAGACACAGAAGCCCAGCTGATTAGACAGCCCAGGCAGAGAGGCCAGGCAGGAGGGGGTGGGGGACTGCAGTGCTTTAGGGCCCTTCCTAGACCTGAATCACACAGACCCATAGTTCCTGCTTGCCTGCCCTTGCTTGACAGCATGTGCCTGGCACCTAAAATGGATTAAAGTGTCCCTGGGGAGCTCTGCTGCTTATAATGTAAGGCTGGGCTTCCCTCTTCCTCTTTTGCTGATTCCCCAGAGAGAGCCTGACAGCCTTTGGGAAGGGCTTTTTTGACAGCTACCTCAAGGGCATGCATGCCACCACTCAGGTTAATTACGCCTAGACCACTGTGACAAGACTCAAGCAAGCAGATGCCAGTTTAAAGTGGATAAGGACGCTACTCTCTCCTCCCTGCACCAGTCAGGAATACATTTGCATATCCAAGGCACAGAGGAGCGATGAGAAGGTTTATAAGCCAAGAAATTCACCTTCGATTGTTCCATTCTGATGGACTTAATTGCTTTGAGTCTGACAGCTCGATTTTCTCCCTCCTCTTGTCTGCCTTCCTCTACTGCCCTCCACACAAACCCTAAATGTACTATAGTGACAGAATCCACAGAAGAATTCCAGCACCAGGCATCCCGTGGTCTGGTGTGAGGCGGGTTCTCTGAATATCTTAATTTCGCTCACTGCTTGGGCTTCATAGCTGTGATTACTTCACAAGCCTCCCTCTCAAATCTGGCACATTTTCTGTTGGGACGACTTTGTACATTTTTTGCCAAAAGCATCCCCCTCGACACCCTGATCCAGTTTTCTCAGACTGGTAAGCTGTCACTTTCCCTGTTCCTCCAATATCACAAATTTCTCTTTATTCTTGCATTCATTCATATATTCCCTGAACGAAAAGTTAAGGGCCAAATATGAGCCACACACTGTGCAAAGACAATGGGCTACAGCAATGAATAAGAACCCAAAGATGTCCTCTTTGCTTCACAAAACTTCAGTCTAGCTGAAGAAGAGGGGGAGATGAATGTTAGTGACGGGAAGGGCCTAAACAGCAGGCCCTAGGAGGGACTGAGGAGGGCAGTACTTAGAGAGGTCAGAAAAGGGGCCCTCAAGGGAGGCACAGAACTGAAACCTTAGAGGGACAGGTGGTAGCTGTGCATATCAGAGGCAAACAAAAGCATGAGGCAAGTTTGAGAAGCTGTAAGGGGCTGCCATGACGGGGTGAGAGGTGGGGCCCAAGGGCAGGCTCACAGGAAGGTGGGACAGGTGCTCTCCGAGTCCCACAGGCTGTGGAGGGAAACCTGGGTTTTGTTCTGAGGGGAGTGGGAGGCCATGGAAAGCCGAGTGTGTGTCCAAGTGTGTGTCCACAAAAGTTGGCTCTTGCTGCAGTTGGAGGGTGCACAGGAGGCCCGGAGGAGCCGCAGCAGGAGCCTGGAGGACAGAGAGCAGATGGGCCTGGGCAGTCGGGTTGCAAGGCTGCTCTGATGGAGTGTTCATCTGTTTTCTGTTCCTGATTGTATGATGCCCAAAACAGGATAAGTTATAAAGAAGGGAGGTTTAGCTGGGTACGGTGGAGCACACCTGTAATCGCATACTCTGGGAGCCTGAGGCAGGAGGATTGGAAGTTTGAACCCAACCTGGGCAACTTGGCAACTTGGCAACTTAGTAAGAGCCAGTATCAAAATAAAAAATGGGCTGGGTTGTAGTACATTGCTAAGACCCTGGGTCCAATCCCCAGGACCCTCCGAATCCCCAGAGAGTTTCATTTTGGTTCATGGTTCTGGTCCAAGTTCAAGGGCTGCACCTGGTGACGATGATTCCTTGCTGGCAAAGCCTTGGGGCACTGCAGGGCAGCGTGTGGTGGGAGACAGGAAATGCTCATGAGACCAGTCCAACTGGCCTGTATCACAGACCAGCTCTTGGGAGAGCCCACTCACCTATTACTGCAGTAATCTATCACCTCTGAAAGATCCCCTCCTACTACCTCATAATAAGAATTAAATTCAGCATGAATTTCACAAGGGACAAACCATATCCACGGCAGAGGGAGTCTCCAGCATCTCCTCTCCATCTCTGAGTCCAGCACACTCCCCATTAGTGGCAATGGACATGAAATTGTCTTAGAACTTTCCTATGGAACATTATTTTTTTATGTAGTGTGTAGCTCACTCGCTTTCCTCCTCCTTCATATCAAACCCAAACCCTTTACTACTGAGCTGTATCGCCTGCATTTTTTTTTTTTATTGAAACAGAGTCTTGTTATGTAGGTCAGACTGGCCTGAGTCTGAACTACAGACTGGACCCAGGTCCAACTGGAGGTTGCTACTACGTAGCCCAGTCTGGCCTGAAACTCATGATCCTCCTGTCTCAGACTCATGAGCAGTTGGGCTTATAGGCTTGCACCACCATGCCTGGCAGTAGGCAGTTTCTTTGCAGAAATACAAATGAGAGTAATTATATTCTTTGAAGACTGTTAAGAAAAATGAAGACTGAGGGAAACTAACTTGTTTGAAGATGGAAATTACTTTAAAGCCCAAACTGCTAACCCAGGATGCTACTGTACAATTTACAACAGAGGCCAGTCACTGGTCTGTGCTCAGTAGTCCATTTCTGATATAATTTTATCTATCCCTGAGAAGTTACCCACGTGGTGATCCCTCATACAAGTCTAGAGTCATGAAAATTTACCATTGGATTGGAAGTTGTTGGCTAACTGCAATATCCCTGAAAACCAGAAGGGGGCAGACATGATTCCACGAAAGCTTGCCTGGGTCTCCCTCTGTCGTCCCCCCCCCCCCCCGCCCGCTGTGGTTGGGCCCCTCTCCTCTTGATTCTGTATGTTTATGCTTTGTCCCTTGTGTCTCTATTTTTCATTGCATGTTGCATTTATTTACACTGTGTCCCTTTTTGCCCTCTGCCTATTTACCTTTACACCTAACCTGCCCAGAGCATAAATTTGCTGTTTGCTTGAGTTTCTCCTGGTTTTGGGTTCAACCCTTTTGCTTTGGTTGGTTTTCATGTTTTAAGACAGGGTGTTACTATGTGGTTCCGACTGACCTTGACCTTGAACTTGCCTCAGCCTGCAAGTTCTGGAATTACATGCACAACCACATCTGGCTTGAGTTTAACTCTTCATAGACAAGTGAAAAATTTTGTATTTTCCTCTGCCTCTCTATCTGCAACCTTATCTGTCTAATTTTTTTTTAACTTCTATGCCCACCAATGGCCTTCTTTTTTTTGGACTAGGAATCGAACTCAGGACCTTGTGCTTGTCAGGCAGGCACTTGTGCCACTGAGCTATATATATCCCCAGCCCAGTTTCTGCTTTTATACCTGAGTGTTCTCACATAGAAAAAGATATTACACTTGATCTTAGCCAAAAGGCCAAAAAGCGATGACATAGAAAAAGAAAGGGAGAAGCACCTGACCAAAATGAATCAAGATACAAACAAAGGCCCATTCAATCACCAAAGAATTTCAAGAGTAGAGGAAATTTTAAGAGGCTTTGGGCTGGAGATATAGTTCAGCGGCACACTACCTGGCAAGTGCAAGGTCCTGGGTTTAATTCCCAGTACCAAAAAAAAGAGGCCTTATGACCTGCATCCTATCCTCACTGAAAGTGTGGGACCCTATGGATTTGGTGGAAAGGTGATTCCTTCTTTTCCTTACTACAGTATTTCATATTTTTTTGCTGTCAAAAAATTCCTGTTAGCATCCACTCCAAATTCTCCACAAGTTCAGATTGGTTTTGTTTCCAGGAAAAATCAGTATGGAATGAGCTTACTAGCTATTTTATGTTCCAGGTGACCTGGGGGCTTCAAACCTCAGGGTGGTGAGGACAGAAAGCTGGCTTTCTGCAGCAAACAGACCAATGGATGTCTGCATTTGATGGAGGCACTCTCAGACCAAATCACAGAGGAAGAACCATTCCATTCATCATGAATGTAAATTATCCTAATTGAGCAGTTGAGAGCAGGGAGGCTTTCTAGGTAGTTTACAGTAAGGGACCTCCCACTCTTGGATGCAATAATAGAAAACCACGGGCCATCAGCTCCATTTGGGAAAGAGCATTAGCATCCCCTCTGCTACCCTTCTTGGTCCTTAGCACCAGCTTCCAGGAAATCAGCTCCCTCTTAGCAATCAGTTCAATATTATTTGAGTTTTTATTTTATTTTTCTCATGTAAGCTTCTGAAAAAGCAAGCTCACTCTTTCTTAACCTTATGTGGATAGTAAGTGATACGTAGTCCAGTAAGTACTCAAAGCCTTTGAGACTGGATTACGGAAGTGAACTCCCACCTCCTGCTACCCTACTTCCATTAGGCATCAGTTCCAGAACTCCTTCCCTGTGCCCCCTCCAACTAGCTACTAAACATCCTTGTCTGCTTGTAGATAAGTGGAAACACTTAGCTATTTGCTTTCTGAAATCTTTAAAAGGCCCATTTCATACTATCAGGTGGAGAAACAGTCTTTTAAAATATTAATTTAAAAATTATATATATTTTTTAAAATATGCAATTCATTTACATGTGTCAGACTCCATGGACATACCAAAGCATATACAATGAAATGTTTCCTTCCTGTTGGAGACAGATTTAACAACCAAATCCATATAAGCTGCAGCTTCTGAGTATCTCATTTGCGTGTACCCAACCTAAGGCCTGTAACTAATTCTGTATTCATAATTTGTGTCACTTTTTCTTTCAGTGGAGCCCCCTGGTTCTATGAGCATTAGTGACCCAAGACCTTGACTCTGCCCTCATCCTTGTCTACCAGCCATCCTATTCCCTTCCAGTACCAGCCAATACCATTCATTCCTTGTATATTTTCCAGATGTGTTTTACACATATTTAAATCAAAACATGTTTTCCTTTCTGTCCATATGAATGACTGTGTATGGTATACATGGTTCTACACTTTTCT